>PVLC010022836.1:0-26265 GCA_004027655.1 Graphiurus murinus | reverse complement strand
CGGTACTGGGGATTGAACTCAGGGGCATTCTACCTCCGAGCTATACCCCCAGCCCTATTTTTTATTCTTTATTTTGAAACCGAGTCTCACTAAGTTGCAGAGTGCCTCACTAGGTAGCTGAGGCTGGCCGCAAACCCGGATCCTCCGGTCTCAGCCTCCCGAATGCTGGGATTACAAGCGTGCGCCACCACGCCCGGCTCATTTAATATTTTTGGACAGTGAATGACCACAGGTAACAGAAACTGTGGAAAGCTGTGGATGGTGGTGGTGGGGGTACTTTATATACGTACAATGGAATATTATTTAGCCTTTAAAAAGAAAGAATCCGAGCCGGGCATGGTGGTGCACGCTTGTAATCCCATTACTTGGGAGGCTGAGACTGGAGGATCCAGGTTTGCGGCCTGCCTCAGCTACCTAGTGAGGCACTCCACAACTTAGTGAGATCCTGTGTCAAAGTAAAGAATAAAAAAATAGGGCTGGCGGTGTAGCTCGGAGGTAGAATGTCCCTGAGTTCAATTCCCAGTAACGCAAAAAAAAAAAAAAAAAAAGAATTCTTTTCATGCTACAACATGAGTGAATCTTGAAGTCATTATGCCAAATGAATCAGGTCAGTCACAAAAAGATAAATACTTTGTGATTCTACCTATATGAGCTATTTAGTGTAGTCAGACTCTTAGAAACAAAAAGTAGAACAGTGCTTGCCAGGACCTGGAGAGAGGAGGTGACAGGGAGCTGGTGTTCAATGCATATAGAACTTCAGTTTGGGTTTTGTTTTTTTTTTTTTTTTTTTTTTTGTATGTGGTTCTGGCAGTTGAACCCAGGAGCATTCAACCTCCAAGTTACACCCCCCAGCCCTATTTTTCATTCTTTATTTTGAAACAGGGTCTCACTAAGTTACCGAGGGCCTCACTAAGTAGCTGAGGCTGGCCACGAAACTGCAATCCTCCTGTCTCAGCCTCCCAAGTACTGGGATTACAAGCATAAGCCATCATGTCTGACTCAGAACTTCAGTTTTTGCAAATGAAAAAGTTCTAGAGATCTGATGCATGATGATGTACATAGAGTTAACACTCCTGGACTGTACACTTAAAAGTGGCTAAGATGCTATATTTAATGTTACATGTTTTTTCAACATGAAGATGAGTGAATAAGTAAACGTTAGAAAAATTCATCTTTGGAGGCTTTCTTTAATTTGATACATGACATCTTCAGTGCATAAAGCCAATTCTGTCTAAACCTAGCTTTTATATTTTTTAGATATTGTATATTGTCTAGAAATACTGTGCTTTGGAGTGACCCAAACTACAGTAATGACATCAACAGGTGCAGATGTTTTCCATGCCTGCAGAAGGAGCATGCCTCTGCATACTTTTCTGTTTTCTTCACAGACACAGTCTATCTACGCTTCTGCTATGAGTTAGGTATCATAACACAGTGTTACCTCTCAGACACATAGGTGTAACATCTTTCCCCATAGACTAGGAATTTATGTAATGACATCAGAGTACAAATTCACATTCAGTAAAGAAAAATTTAGGATTAATTTATTATTAAACATGAACCTGGGTGTGGTGACACATGCCTGTAATCCTAGTACTTGGGAGGCTGAGACAGGAAAGATCACAGGTTCAGGGACAGCCTCAGTAAGTAGTGAGATTGTCATCAACCTAGTGAGACCCTGACTTCGAAATAAAAATAAAAATAAAATAGGGCTGGGGATGTAGCTCAGAGGTATAATGCCTCTGGGTTCAATCTCCGGTATGACACAAAAAGTAATAACAAAAAATAAATAAACATGACCAACTGAGGTACCCATATTATTCTAACTTTACAGAAGCCTTGTCTAACTCACAATAGGCCCCCACGAAAAATATTTTTGAATTTTTCTCTTCTGAAAAGGTTGAATATTTTGGCATGAATGATTTGACATTTTTGCTCATTGCTTACTAATTTGTAATGAGATTTAATAGATTGCCACACATCTGAAAAGTAGAGTAGGTAAAAAGCAGGACCTGTATAAACCATGCTGGAGGTTATTTCTCTACTCAATTCTACCACCTTTGAACACCTGGCTGTGTGCTCAAGTGTAACAAGCAGAATGGGACTGAGACTCAGAGAGGCTTCACGTGTATTCTTGGTGTGTGGGGGCATCGTTGTATATATTTAAAACTCAGAATTAGAATCCTGTCAGTTGTAGCAAAATGCATGGAACTAGAGGACATTACGTTAAGTGATATGTCAGACACGGATAGACAAATACCATCTGTTCTCTCTCGAGTGTGGATGCTATAAAAAGTTGATCTGAATGTATAATAGTGACTGCTAAAGGCTGGAAAGAGTAGGGGAGGGAGGCTGGAGGAGGAGGTTTGACAACAGGTACCAAATCACTGTTAGAGAGGAGTAGTAAGTTCTACAGCACAGTGGGGCTCACAATGTCCTCTTATGCATTTTATGAATAACTAGAAGAGAGATGCTCAAAGGCTCCAAAAACAAAGTAATGATAAGGAGATGGGAACCTAATCACCTTGATTTGATCAGTACACACTGTATACATGCACTGAATTATCACACTGTACTGCATGAATATGCACAATTGATAAGAATAAGTAAAAGCCAGAGTTGTGTTTTCACGCGCGTGGAATTCAGTGGCAGCAGCCAATCCATCTGAGCAGGAGCCTTGCTGGGCTCTCCCTGAGCTCCAGGCTTCTCTGCAGTGTTTTGCCCCTCCTGTTCCGACTTCTCACTCCTCCCTCCCTTGCTGCAACCCCCCTTCCAGCCCCACAAACCCTACTTCAATAATTTACCACCTTCTGACAGGTGTGGTGGCACACCCCTGTAATCCCAGTACTTGGGAGGCTGACACAGGAGGATCGCAGGCTCAAGGCCAGCTTCAGCAACTTAGTAAGATGCTGTTTCAAAAAATAAAAAATAAATAAATAAATAAGCAATGCTGGATGTAACTTGGAGGTAAACACCAAAATAAAAACACCAAAATAAAAAAAAAAAACTTATCACCATCTATATACTTCTTTAGAGGTGATTACTCCTATAAACATTCATTTCTTCTTTTTAATATTTTGATTTCTTGTTGCTATTGAATTTTCAAAAGGAATGCAGCATTTTTGCAGAACTAGTCAGTATTTCGGTTACAGTTATTTTAAAAAAGTGAATCTGCTAATGGAAGAGGGGCTTCCAAGGAAGCATTCAACTAGAAGGCAAAACACATTGTCATCAATCAAAACAAAGTGCTACTAGGTCACAAAATACGAAAAGCTCGAATTATTGACTAAAATAAAATGCAAATCAATTCTTCTTGTTGTTGGATGGCTAACAAGTCATTTTTCCCAGTGCCTAAAAAAGAAAACAACAAAACTGAAAACAAAGATCAAGGTTGATGCAATCTGGTCCTAACTGAGATGGAGTAACACAGATCAGGTTCAGCATCATGTCTGAAACAAACGCCCTCACCTCCCAAAACAGACACGGTAGCTGAAGCTGTGGTTTTCAAGACACTGGACACGAGGTGGGAAGAGCAGGGCACCCTGGGAGACGGGAACAGATGATGTCATCTCTACGACAGCCCCGCTCTCTCCTTCCGAGAGTTCCTGGGCCATGTTGCAGAAAGGGGGCCCCTAGAGGACTCCCTGAGGTGAGGAGATGGAGCAGGAGACCAAAGCAGCTAGAGACTGCAGGGCAGACAACCAGGGAGGGGTGAGCTGCACAGAGACAGAGCTCCAGGGTCTGCAGAGGATCCTCACCCAGCATTCACGAGATGAGCCCAGTGCCCGTGTGGGAGGGAGCTCCTGGAGGCCACAGAAGGAAAGAGAGGCTCCGAGGGGCTCTGGCTCTGCCCTTGATCTTCAGCTGAGTGAAAGTTACACAGCTGTTCCCCAGAGACTAGGAAATATGTAATGGCATCAGAGTACAAACTCACACTCAGTGAAGAAAAATTTAGGAAGCACTTTAATTTAATTATTAAACATGAAGCTGGGTGTGGTGGCACATACCTGTAATCCCAGTACTTGGGAGGCTGAGACAGGAGGATCATAGGTTCGTTGCCAGCCTCAGTAACTGAGCAAGGACCTCTGCAACTTAGTGAGACCCTGTTTCAAAATGAAAAATAAAACAGTGCTGGTGTGGTAGCTCAGAGGTAGATCCCCCTGGGTTTAATCCCCAGTACAATAAATAAATAAATAAATAAATGTTTAAAATACTAATGTACATCTTCAGACTGTCCTTTAAAATTTTTATATGGCTAGGGATGCAGCTCAATGGAAGAGCACTTGCCTACCATGCATGAGACTCTGGGTTCATCCCAACATCGCAAAAATTCTATATTATTATTATTATTATTATTATTATTATTATATATTCAGACCCCCAGTGAGCAAAGCACTCCTTCCATTCAGCACCCTTCCCTGGATTGCATGATTTACTTGTTTATACAGATCTCTATTTGCACACGTCTGTCCATTTTCAATCATTCCTTCTGCAGCTGTGCAGTATCGAGGTCTTTATCTGTTGTTGAGAACTGCAAAATCATGAAACATGCCACAGCCATTTGTAGAAACTATGTTCTTCCCATCTCCCATCTTCTAATGCTTGTTTTTGCCAGTCCATCTTATCTGCCATTTTAAAACATGTTTCATTTTCCCTTGCATTAAAGTAGTAAGATAATTGAAAATATCAGAAAAATGAGCATTGCGGGCTACTGCGTTCACATATTTTAAAAATTGGGACTAAATTAGTTTCTTATCTTATGAGTGTGTAGTACTTGGGATTTAAACCAGGAGCATTCTACCTCCGAAGTGTACCCCCCAGCCCTATTTTATTTTTTGTTTTGAAACAGGGTCTCACTAAACTGCTGTGCGCTAACCTTGAATCCTCCTATTTCAGCCTCCCAAGTACTTGGGATTACAGGCCTGGGCCACAGTGCTGGCAAGTTTCATAGTTAATTTTCCACAGAATTTTCAGCCAGACAACCATAACACCTCATCATGCATCAACACTTGCTTATGATTGGCTTCTATAAAATCACATAATCTCAAATGTAACACATAGTCCTTTATGTAACTCACAGTTTTTACTAAGACACTATTGTTACAGCTATTTGTTTGCTTGATGGTTATAGCAAGACTTTCTCAGTGAAGTAGCAGCATGTTGACTTACATTCTGGCCTACCTCTTTGCTCTGGACTAACTACTCTAGAATGCTTATCTATCATTTCATCTAAGCATCAAAACATACTTCTACACCAAACCTAATCTCTAAACCTTATAGACAATGTAATCCCTATCATGTTGTACAGTTATTAATTAGTTGCATTGTGATAATGAAGTTGAAAATATTCCACCTCCATATCACTATAATGTTCAAATCACACATATGCTAAAAGCTTTGCCTTATCATTATCTATGCATCAGGTTGCATGGAAAAATAAATTGTTGGTTTCATTTGCACCTTAAGTCAGTCTTCCATATACTTAGTGAATTTCTAAATACAGTGATCTAAAGTGCCATTAGAAAGTAGTCTCTAAGCTGTCCTTGCTCCTCCCAACATTTCCAGGCAAACATTTTTATAAAGTATTTTGCTAATGTCTCCTCAACTTTATTTTAGTTTTTCTGTTTTAGTCATGCAAAGTGCTACTTTATTACTAACCTGCAAAGTAGTTCTTACTCTATATATTAATTATTTAGCATCTGCCTCTGTTTTTTAAAATTAAGTATTCTTTCTTTCAAATAATACTTTGGGTTGTGAATTTCTTTCTTTATGGGTTGCATGTAAATGTCACCTACATTCTGATGGCTGAATTGCTTCATTAGTCGGCATACTTCTACAAATAACACACTGAATTTTAGTACTTCTCCACTAATTAGATCTTCATAGCTAAATTCAGTCTATGAGGGTCATACTTCTGAGTCAGTTTAGCAAAACTTTTTTTTATTTGTCATCTCTTCAGAATTACTCTCATTATTTGGTTTACTACTAGTGCTGCATTCAGCAAAAGTATGTCTTTTCTAGATATTTTAAGTGTAATGAGACTTCTTTTAGTAAAATATGGTTATAACACAAGTTTACTTCTCTCAGTTGACTAATAATGTTGTTATAAATTAAATAGCATGCTTAATTAAAATTTAAACTGATTATTTTAAAAGTTTATTAAAATGCTTTCATTATTCATTATAAGCTGAGGATCATCTATATTTATTTGGAAAGAAAGGAGATTTTCCACTTGTAGTCATTAGTACTCATGACTTTTGAAAATAGACTTAATTTGCCTTAATAAATTATAAATTTTTTGAGGTTTAAATTGTCACACAATAGTGATAGCTATTCAATATCAAAAATCCAAACTGAATCTTTTTATTAAAACATGATGAGCTGACTCAAAACCTCAATTGAAAATCAACTGTATGAAAGTGCCAAAGAATTTTGCTTAAAGAGCAGTGGGAGCCAGATGTGGTGACACATACTTGTAATCCCAGTACTTGGGAGGCTGAGACCGAAGGATCACAGGTTCACAGTCGGCCTCAGCTACTTCGTGAGGCCCTCTGCAACTTAGTGAGACCCTGTTTCAAAATAAAGAGTTAAAAATAAGGCTGGAGGTGTAGCTTGGAGATAGAATGCCCCTGAATTCAATCCCCAGTACCACAAATAAAAAAATAAAAATAAAAAATAAATAAATAAATAAAGAGCAGTGGGAAGGGACAGCTTTCTAGAAGGCAAAAGACACTACAATGATATTTAAATTAAAGTCATGAGTTACTTAAGAAAAAATTCACAGACACAGAAAGTAAAATGGTGGTTGCCAGATACTGGAAGAGTGGCAAATGGGGAGAAATTGCTTAAGTGGTGCAGAGTTTGTGAGTTTTGTAAAATGAAACCTGGGTGTGGTGGTATACTCCTGGAACTCCAGCACTTGGGAAGCTGAGACAGGAAGATCACAGGTTGAAAGCCAGCCTCAGCAATTTAGCAAGGCCCTGTTTCAAAATAAAAAATAAAAACGAGCAGGATGTAGCTGAGAGGTAGGTTCAATATCCTTAGGTTCAATCCCCAGTACAAAAAAAAAAAAAAAAGCCAGGCGTGGCCATGCACGCACATTTATAATCCCAGTATTTGGGAGGCTGATAGAGGAGGATTGAAGGTTTGAGACCAGCACATGGTAACTTAGCAGGACACTGTTTCAAAAAAAATAAAATAAAAAAAGAGCTGAGGGGTTGGAGGGGTTGAGGGGGGGATTGTAGCTCAGAATGCCCTTGGGTTCAATCCCCAGTAAAACACACACACACACACACACACACACACACACACACACGCACAAGTTCTGAAGATGGAGAATATGGTTGTTCACATTGTTGTTCTAATACTATTTAAAGTGGTTAAATGACAAATTCTATGTTATCCATATTTTACATTCTAAAATTTTTATATTTAAATTTAAAAATATTGTCAGTGACCACACACACACAAATCATGCTGGAGTCAGGCATGTAGATTGCAGCCTTCGTTCTGCTTCTGATGTTGGGGTTTGCCCCAGCTCCCCAGTGTGCTCTGCCACAGACACTTCAGACACCACTGGACATACCAGCTCTCAAAGGCCAGTTGGTGGCTGCTTCCACTGCAGCCTGGTACAGCTTGAGAAGTGTTCTGTTTCTCCGGGCTTTGCTCAAAGCTGGCAAGTCTTTGCTTCTCCAAGATGCCCTGTACAGTATTGGGTCTCTGTCAAGATTGTAGGGAGGCACAAGATCAAGAGACTTGTCTTTCATTTTGGAGCAAGTGTCCAAAGACAACTGGGCCCCCAGCAACTTTACTGATATGGTAGCTCCCGGGTTTTCTTGGAATACATCTCCCACTCTCCACATGGGTGTGTCCTATCAAGTCAGCCAGGGTAACTGCTCCCTCCTACTCACTGGGCCTTTGTGGCATGACCGCATCAGTGCAGAGGACCAGGCTGTGTCCTGTGGGTTGATGAGGCGATTGAGATTCCTATACAAAACGGAAGCACAGAACCATGAGCTGGTGTAAGTCTAGGCGAGAAGCTGAATGTGCTCTGCAGCAAACCACTCCTGGTGCCACTGTGTACCAGGATGGAGGAAAAAGCACTTGTCAAACTGATAGGGACACGGCACAGTCTATGAAAGGGACAACGTCTGTCAAAGCAGATGCTAGTCAAGTAGTCTTTCATTCTTCAAGTTCTAGACTGTGCACAGGTCACATTGTCAGGCAAACCACTCATCGCTCCTCCCACAGATGCACTATCACTCTTTGATTTGGAAAAATAAAAAGGATAGCTGGGTTTTTCCAACCATTTTATCTCTCACGCCATGGATTAGGGATCCAGTGTGAAGATTCTTCCAGCTCCTAAGTAGATTTCAACCCTATACTTGAGTAGAGTGGGTTAAAAACCCCTCATTCAAAATATCCTACCCTGAAACTGGGCGTGGTGTCACATGCTTGTAATCCCAGCATTTGGGAGGCTGAGACCAGAGGATCTGGGTTCATGGCTAGCCTCAGCTACCTAGTGAGGCCCTCTGCAACTTAGTGAGACCCGGTTTCAAAATAAAGAATTAAAAATAGGGCTGGGGGTATAGCTTGGAGGTAGAATGCCCCTGAGTTCAACCCCCAGTACCGCAAAAAAAAAAAAAAAGAAAAAGAAATCCTACCCCAAGGGGTCTTTAATTTCATGATTTAAGTAAAATCGAAGAGTGTTAGCTTCCCTCATTCTCTGCTCCTCCCTACAGGTCTGTGAAATAATCCCTAAAAGCGGGATTGCTGAGTCAAAGAGAAAGCATGGCTTTCCACCTCATAAACAACATGCTGACTTACCATCAGTGTGGTAAAGCACATGCCCTGTTAATCTTGTCTTCAATTGTTATCTACATCTCTCTTTCCCACCCAGGCATCTTTGAACGTCCTTAGAGTCCCCTCAAAATGAGCCTACTATGAGACAGAGCCGCATCAAGGACCTCGCATTCCAATGTCTGCCAGGAGCCCCACCCTCACCAGGAGCTGCAGTGGATTCCAGGTTCCTGGCATTCCCTTTATTCAGCATACAATTATTTAACCAACGACCCCCAGTCCTTTAGAAAAGATTGGCAGTAAAATTGTCTCATGGTAGTGCTACTGCTGCTGGTTTCTTCTTCCAAGGGCCCCAGCTTCCCCTTCATTCTGCATCTGTGAGCTGACTCGGAGCGTGGAATAGGCAGTGGGTCCCTTACTCTCCACGGTGGTGCTCAAGACACAGTTCTATTTACCAGAATCAGACTGGATTTTATTCTTGTCATTGATGTACAAATCAAGTAGAACTCTCATGACATGCCCATTCTGTGGTTGATCAAGTGGAAATAGTTAAGTCACTAAGATGCACCATATCATAGCAAGCCAGTTAAAAGCAATGAGGCGCATCTAAGTGGACTGACATGTAAAGTTCCCCAAATAGATTGGGGTGAAAAGAGCTGGAAAAGGTGCTCAGGATGTTTCCATTTATATAAAACACACAGTGACCAAAATCTGCATAGCTGTGCCTGCACACACTCACATGTGAACACACAGACAGCATTCTGGGCAGTAGTAGCTCTACCTGGGGGGAGATGTGGAGTTGGGGGAGTGGTGAAGGGAAGCTTGACACTTGAGTTTTTGCTGAAGTATTTTCAGGTGTGGTTCATGTCCTATTAAGAAACAGTAACCCTTTATTATCCGGAAGTCTGCTGGAAAGGGCGGTGGTGAGAGCCAGCTCTGGTCTCTCCCTTCACCTCAGCAGGCTTCTTCCCACAGGGCTGCGACTATTTTGAGCAACAGCTTCAACTCTGGATCCCACTGACAGTACTCACACCTCATCACACAGTATAATTTACTGTCAGACCTCTCCCAACTGGTGGTGTGTTTATTTTTTGTTGTTGTTGTTTTGTTTTTGTGTGGTTTTATTTATTTATGTTGAACCCAGAGCTACACCCTCAACCCTTTTTATTTTTTTTATTTTATTTTATTTTTGGTATTGGGGATTGAACCCAGGAACATTCTACTTCTGAGCTACACTCCTAGCCATTTTTTATTTTATATTTTGAAACAGGGTCTCACTAAATTGCTGGGGGTCTTGCTAAGTTGCTGAGGCTGGCCTCAAACCTATGATCCTCTTGTCTCAGCCTCCCAAGTACTGGGATTACAGGCATGTGCCACTGCATCTGGCTGGTCTCCTTTATATGGTAGAAAGTTTTCTGACTTCAGTATCTCACACAGCATCCATGAGCATGCTCAGCAAGGACTTGTTAAATAAATAAAGCCTCATGTAATTCATTCCTTCAAGGGAAAGGGCCTTTCCCCATCACTAGCCCTCACCAAGTCTATCAAAATCCAATTAATTCTTCAAATTTTTGTTCAAATGTCATGTCCTCTGGGAATCTCCCTTAGACACATTTCTTCAATTATAATTCACGGGGCTTCTTTCTTCTCATAGCACTTTTAAACACATATTCTTGTACCCACAATATTTGTTTCATTGTCATTACTGTATTTGTATGTCACCTGGCAGACATTCCCAGAGGGCAGGGAGCCAGGTGTGTGAGCCGCCCTCATTAGAATGCAGTTCTCTATCCCTGCGAAAGCCTGGGTACCCTGCAGCAGGTACTCAATAGGTGTGTTGAATCCACCGAAATTAAAAGGATGGGAGAGGTTGTTATATAGAAATTTTTCTCCACAATTCTGCTTTTCTATATAATCCCACATGGAGCAATCGGTGGTGGTAATTCAGTCACCAAGACAGACTCCCACACAATACTGACTTTTCCTTTCCCCAAAAGAAACCTCTTCTCCCAGAGGGCTATGATCCTGTATTTAAACCCAGCCACACTCCCTTTCTCTCTGACACACTCCAATATTCATGCCCATCGTTTTCCAGAAGAATTTCCATCCTCATCAGCACTGCGGATTATCCACCTTTACCAATCAGTTGGATAAAATATGGAGACTGTGTGTGTGTGTGTGTGTGTGTGTGTTACTAGGGATTGAACCCAGGTGCATTCTACCTCCAAGCTACACCCACAGCCCTATTTTTTTATTCTTTATTTTGAACAGGGTCTCACTAAGTAGCTGAGTCTGGCTGCGAACCTGTGATCCTCCTGTCTCAGCCTCCCAAATACTGGGTTTACAAGCATGTGCCACTACGCCTGGCTATATGGAAACTTTTTGTTTAATGTGGCATTCCTTTGACTTTCAGTGCGCCATCTTGTCTCCCTCCTTGCCTCCCTCACCCACATACTTTTTGCTATCCTTCAAGTCAATGCTCTTCCACTTTAATGTTTTCATGTTACCCCGATGGAATTAATAGGTAGTCATCTTTAGTAACTCTGGGATATGCTGGTCCACTTGGCAGGAGACCAGAGTCATGTTAAGGAAGACCCGCCTCCAACTTCATGGACCCTTCTCCCAAAAGGGCAAGGATACGGGGGGCAATTAGTTGGGCATTTCAGCGAAGCAGCCTGGCCTAGTTAACTCCAACTCACTCTGCAGCTCTCACTTCAGAAGTCAATTCCTCAAGAAGACCTTTGCTGATCCCTGGATGAGCTCAGGTTGCCCTGTTCTTAGCTGTGATGACTATTTAAAAGTGTGCACAGCTGGGCATGGTGGTGCACACCTGTAATCCCAGTACTTGGGAGGCTGAGACAGGAGGAATCAGCCAGCCCCAGCAACTTATTGAGGCCTTCCACAACTTAGTGAGATCCTGTTTCAAAATAAAAAATAAAATAGGACTGGGGGTGTAGCTCAGAGGTAGATAGAATGCCCCTGGGTTCAATCCCTAGTACCACAAAAAAAAGTGTGTTTATTTTACTAGATAAGGACAGGCTACTGGTATCGTTGCTCATCATCTATCATAGTGCTTAACTTCTAGTAAGAGCTCAATAAATATTTGTGAAGTTAATCAAAGAAAAGCATTAATCAGCAATTCAAAATGAAATCCCCCTAGTACAGTGTTTCTCAACACTTGGCTACACACTAGAATCATCTGTCAAGTTTCTTTCTTTCCTTTTTTTCCCCCTCTGTGTGTGGTACTGAGGATAGAACTCAGCGGGTATTCTAACTCTGGGCTACACACTCAACCCTTTTTATTATTTATTTCAAAACAAGATCCCACTAAGTTACTGAGGGCCTTGCTAACCTGCCATCCTCCTGTCTCAGCCTCCCAAGTACTGTTATTACAGATATGCACCACCACACCAGGTTCTTTCTTTTTTTTCTTTTCTTTCCTTTTAAAATAATACTAATGCCTGTCCCAATCACAGACTGAGAATCTCCAGGTGCTTCTTGTGCTAACGTCATGACAGAGAAGGCCATTGGCCACCAGGGGGAGCCCTGACAACACCAACAGGTCCAGGAAGAGACTTGCAGCCACCTAAGGACTTTGAGACAAGTTGGCATCTTCAGTGACTTTTAGATTGGGGGCTCTGTTCTTCATGTTTTCCTTTTGAAGGACGGACACACACACACACACACACACACACACACACACACGTGTCTTGAATAGCAACTACATCAAATATCATCATGGCTATATGAATAGATTCAAATATAATGAATGAACTCAAGGGTGTTCTACCTCTGAGCTATACCCCCAGCCCTTTTTATTTTTTATTTTGAAACAAGGTCTCACTAAGTTACCACACACCCTGGCCTCGAACCTGCGATCCTCCTTTCTCAGCCTCCCAAGTAGTGGACGACAGGCGTGCGCCACAACACCTGTCTAATTGTCTGTCCTTATACCTTCAGGACCTTCTGTGCACGAGGCCCTGTGCTGAGGGTCACGCACTAGATCATGACTGACTGCTGCAGGGTGGAAAGGTGAGTTCCCTTTCCTTACATACCTGAGTCACGGCCAACACTCTCATAACAAAAGACAGTTAACAAGAGAAAAGCATAACACATTAACACATTTATTCAATCAAATTTATTCTCTCTGCCGGGCATGGGGGTGCACGCTTGTAATCCCAGCATTTGGGAGGCTGAGACTGGAGGATCCGGGTTTGCAGCCAGCCTCAGCTACCTAGTGAGGCACTCCGCAACTTAGTGAGACCCTGTTTCAAAATAAGGAATAAAAAATGGGGCTGGGGGTATAGCTTGGAGGTAGAATGCCCCTGAGTTCAATCCCCAGTACTGCAAATACATATATATATATTCTCTCTCTGTGCTTAGGTCCAATGAAGCATGCACAGCCATGTAGAAATGTGATTGGATATAAGACTCTGACGTAATGACGATACACTTGTAGGTAAACACAGTGAGGCTGTGCTGTATGTTCAGATTCTTCTTGGCTTCTCTGTGCAACCTTCCTTCCTCCCAGGTGTGGGACAGGGTCTCTGAAATGAGGGAGAGAGCGACCTCTCTATGTTGTGCAGCTTAATTTGGGAGAGAGGGGTTCTAGTTTCTATGATTTGCCTTGGGAAAGAGGAGTTCTGATTTCTTTGATTCACTTTCAGGGAGAAAAAGGGGCAGGAAACAGGAGGACAGAAGAAGGCCAGAGAGACCTTGCTTCTGAGGCTGCTTCTGAGGCCTTCCAACCTCCTTTAGTTCAAAGTCCTCAGCATGCAAAAGCATCAAACTTCAGGGTATCATGTTCTGAACTCCAGCACTACCACCCTGCCAAATAGCTATTACACCCTATTTTACAGATGAGGAAACTTCAGCTCATAGAAGTTAAATAGTTTGTTCCAGGGTACACACGTCTGTTTCTGAGGACACGGATATAGTCAAGTCAAACAAACCTGGGGTCAAGTCCCAGCTTAAACCACAACTGTGGAAACCCAACAACGTATGTGACAGCAGCTGATAAGATACCTCAACACAGAAATATGTATCCTCCTGCGTCGTGTCCACCTTTGCTTCCTCCCTTTTTCTTTCCCGCTGGAGTGACGTGGGTGTAAGATGTTAGCTCCAAGAGGGAGCAGGGGCCACCATTCTGTCTTCTGAACACCTCCAGCACTGGGCCTCACTGTCATGTGGCCCCACTCTTTTCCTGGGGGCTCAATGAGCCCTTGCTTGCATGTACCTTCCCTAGGTATAAACAAACAAAAGTCTTAGAAGGAATCCCCAGATGGCGAATGTGCTAGATACAGAGACACTTTTACCAAAAGGAGGAAGCTTCTTCCCAGGGAATCCATAGTTCACCAAATGTCCAGCTAGGATTGAAAGCCCAAAGGCAGGAGACGAGCCTAGCCAGCAGGTGGCCAGGGGTCTTCACACTGCCCTGCTCAAATACACCCCCAAATCATCTCACACTTTCTAGCAGTTGATCTCTAATATTTTCCATTATAAGATAATTGTTGTTTATCACAGGAATTGACTGTGTGTATGTGTGTGTGTGTGTGTGTGGTACTGGGAACTAAACCCAGAGGCATTCTACCTCCAAGCTATACCACCTACACTGATTTCTTTTTCTTATTTGGAAACAGGGTCTCACTAGGTTGCTGAGAATCTCACTAAATTGCTGAGGCTCTCCTCAAACCTGCAATCCTCCTCTTAGCCTCCCAAGTACTTGGATTACAAGTGTGCGCCACTGCACCTGGCTAGGAATTGACATTTTGAAAGAAACTTAAATACTGTTCTTTTCAATGTATACCTTGGAAAGTAAATACTATATCATTCAGTTCCCATTGTTGTTCATTTATTTTTTATGTAGTACTGAGGATTGAACCCAGGAGCATTCTACCACCATGCCCAGCTCCACTTTTGTCCATTTAAAATATACATAAACTAGCTCATTTTTAACAGTCAAAAAGCCAGAGGTGGTAGTGCACACCTGTAATCCCTGTACTTGGGAGGCTGAGATAGGAGGATCGAAGTTTCAAGGGCAGCCTCTATAATTTAGTAAGCAACTTAGCAAGACCCTCAGCAACTTAGTGAGACCCTGTTTCAAAATAAAAAATAAAAAAGGGCTGAGAGTATATCTCAGAGGTACAATTCCCCTGAGTTCAATCCCCATACCACAAAAAAATATATAAAAAAACAACAAAAATTTTTATATCATTTTTTTCTCCAACTCAGGATTTTATGTAAAAAATACATTTATGTTCAGAGGCTTTTTATTGATTATCTGATCATCCTAATCTGTAATTAAAGTGGGCATCATATGTTAGCTCTGAGAGGGTGCTAACATTAAACTCATTTTCGTTTTCAATTTCACATGATCATGAGTATCTAAATGTTAAGAAAAATCCTCGAAACTAAGTTGTCATTATAATTGTTATCAGTATACAGTTAACTAAAACATCCTAATTACAAATTTTTATATTTCTTCAACATAAGATGTTGAATTATGTTAACTACATTTTATTTAAGCTACATTGAATTATATGTGTATTTCTTAATGAGATATGCTTTTGTTTTTCAGTAAGTTCACATATTTATGATATTGCTAACTATTGGAATGAGGTGGGGTTCATGTGTCAATTCTGTTTTCATTTCTGTATATGTAAATACTTAGAAAACATAGCTGAGACCGGAGGACCCGGGTTCGCGGCCAGCCTCAGCTACCTAGTGAGGCACTCCGCAACTTAGTGAGACTCGGTTTCAAAATAAAGAATAAAAAATAGGGCTGAGGGTATATCTCGGAGGTAGAATGCCCCTGAGTTCAATCCCTAGTACCGCAAAAAAAAAAAAAAAAAAAAAAAAAAGAAAACATAGTTACATATATAAGTGGTGGAAATAGAAGGAATTTTATGTAATGTCAATCAACTTTTGAATTTTATTCTGAGTTATGTTGCCAAAAGACCCTCAATGATCTAATGTTATGCTGCAATATATAATATATATATACATATATACACATATATATATGTGTATATATGTCTAGACTGTTAAAATCACAAAGCCAAGGCTTCAGTCTATGGTGTTTGATTCATAGTAATTATATTCCAGAGTACCGTCTTTGAGCACTCCAGAGCCAAAGAAGCATCGTAGGAAGTGAAGTGGATAGGGGCCTTCCTTTCATTAATTGAGAGAAGCAAGATCACAAAGGGACACAGTAGAAGAGCCCTGTGTACCTGGACTGCAGGCACGTTATTAGGCAGATGTAGGGGCTTCCTGTTTTCCTGCAATGGCAAGCTACGTTAATAACATGATCTTGTAATATCTAAAGAAAAATGGATAGAATTGCAAAGATAAACAGATAAATCCATAATTACCACAGGAGATTTTAATACACTTATCTCTAATTAATAGGACAAGCAGACCAAAAAATCAATAATGGATACAGACTTGAACAGCATGATTAAGACACTTGCCATAATGCATGTGTTTATAGACCTGCAACAACCATCTGCAAAATATCCATCTTTCATGTCACATATAGGATAGTTATAAAAATTCACTGTATACCATGTAGATCTCAATAATAAAAACACAGTCGGGAATTTTGTTCTTCCTACTGACATGTTGAAAAGCAGTCTGGCTGGTGACTTCAGAGATATTAAGGCTATAACTTTTTCCCATTGGCTCACTCTGGGATGTCCCTGGCTATCTGTCTACTCAGAAGTATCCCAGAATTCGTGTGTGTGTGTGTGTGTGTGTGTGGTGCTGGGGATGAAACCCAGGAACATTCTACCTCCAAGCTACACCCCCGGCCCTATTTTATTTTTTATTTTGAAACAGGGTCTCACTAAGTTGCTGAGGGTCTCACTAAGTTGCTGAGGCTGGCCTCGAACCTGCGATTCTCCTGTCTCTCCTCTCATATACTAGATGACTGGTGTGTGCCACCACACTCGGCTCAAGATTTTTGTCTTTTTAAAGGTGGAACAGTATTCTATTGTGTACATATATCACATTTTAAAATCTATGCATCTGGTGACAGATACTATGTTAGTCAGCTTTCTGTCACTGTGACAAAAATACCTGAGATAAACAACTTATAAGGAGGAAGGGTTTATTTGGGCTCATGGTTGTTTGGGGCCTGTGACAAGACAGGATATCATGGCTTCTTTTAAAGCAAAACTGTTCACCTAATAGTATCCAAGAGCCAGCAAAGAAAGGAAGGAGCGATGGTCATTGGAGTTGTTTCTGGTATGGGGTGACCATGAATGAGGTTCCTGAGAATGTTCTATGCATCCTGGGGCACTTGTGCATGAATTTATCTGGAAGGGAAATGGCTAAGTCATTGGTTATTACAAATGTATTAGATACTGTGTCTTAGTCCATTCAAGTTGCTATAACAAAATACCATAAACTGGGAAGCTTATGGACAACAGGGATTTCTTTCTCACAGTTCTGGAGGCCGAAAAGTCCAAGATCAAGGTGCTGGCCACTTCCATGTCAAGTGAGGGCCCACTCTCTGGCTCATGGATGGCACCTTCTTGCTGCATCCTCAGATGGTACAAGGGGTGAGGGCTCTCTCAGGCCTCTTTTAGAAGGGCACTAGTCCCATGAATGAGAACTTCACCCAAACCATCTAACCACCTCCCAAAGCTCCACCTTCTACACCATCACTTTCAGAGTAAAGATTTCAGCCTAAATTCTCGGGGACATAGACATTCAGCTGAGTGCAGCGCTCACCTGTTTTGGAGTGGCAGCTCCTTTGCCTTCCCGTATCAGGGTGTGACAGTCGCCCAGGTTATCACCAGCTTTTGGTGCTGACATTTTTATGCTAACTAGTCTGACTGGCGTGTTTTTATTGTTTGCTATTTCATTGTGGTTTTATTTGCATTTTCCTGAGCACTTTTTGATGTTTACTGACCTTCTGGATTTCCGTTTTTGTGGAGATTTTCCCAAGACTTTGCCCATTGCCCTACTGGAGGCAGAGTGCTCCTAGATTCAATCTCCTATAACACACACACACACACACACACACACACACACACACGCACACACACACCTTTGTAATGAGGTGTGAGTACTGTCAGTGAGATCCAGAGTTGAAGCTGTTGCTCAAAATAGTCGCAGCCCTGTGGGAAGAAGCCTGCTGAGGTGAAGGGAGAGACCAGAGCTGGCTCTCACCACCGCCCTTTCCAGCAGACTTCCGGATAATAAAGGGTTACTGTTTCTTAATAGGACATGAACCACACCTGAAAATACTTCAGCAAAAACTCAAGTGTCAAGCTTCCCTTCACCACTCCCCCAACTCCACATCTCCCCCCAGGTAGAGCTACTACTGCCCAGAATGCTGTCTGTGTGTTCACATGTGAGTGTGTGCAGGCACAGCTATGCAGATTTTGGTCACTGTGTGTTTTATATAAATGGAAACATCCTGAGCACCTTTTCCAGCTCTTTTTCATCCCAATCTATTTGGGGAACTTTACATGTCAGTCCACTTAGATGTGCCTCATTGTTTTTAAGTGGCTTTCCACAAGATGGTGCATCTTAGTGACTTAAAAAAAAAAAAAAGACCCTCTGCATCATACATTATCAAAGGAATGTAAAGTAAAACAGCAGTGAGATACCACAACACACCTTCTAGAATGGCCCAAATCCAGAACACTGGTGATCCCCAGCCAGCAAAGATGTGGAGCAATAGGAACTCTTACTCACTGTTGGTGGATGCCAAATGGCCCGGCCATGTTGGGAGACAGTGTGACAATTTCTTCCAAAGAGGATAATTCAGTCTCCCTCAGACATGGGACTGGAAAAGGGAGGAATGTTTCAACAGCCCTTCCAGATCATGTTTGCCAGTTTTGATGGTTAGTTGCAAGGTAGAATCTGAAACCATATCAATCCACACTCAGGACACTGTTGCACTGGACCCACTGGTCTATCTTGCAGTTTGAGTGGCTTCTACCCATAACAGATTGACACTAACATTCTCACTACCCCCCCCCACCATGTAGGATGACCACATGTTACCTGGGGGAAGCCCAGGGAGCTGAGGGACCAGAAGCGACTTTGTAACTTGGAGGAGCTGACATGGTGCCCTTGAGATTTTCGCCCCCTCTGGTCCATGGCAATGTACTCAAGTTCATGGGCACTAGGTTACATGGATTTACATATAAATTCATATTCATTCATATTCTCTCTCTCTCTCTCTCTCTCTCTCTCTCTCTCTCTCTCTCTCTCTCTCCAATACCTGGAATCAAACCCAGAGTGCCACTGTATCCAGATAAATTATCTCCATTTAACTGAAGTAGCCCTTTCAAGGTGTACAAATGTTAGAAAATTAGACCTTCAAAAGGACCTTGGATCAAAGATGACACTAATAAAGCAAGCACAAGTGAACAGGAAAATGGCCAGCTTGACACATCTCCCGTCAATTTACAAGGTTAGAAACGGCAGCAATCAAATAATCAGGTCTGACGGGAAGTCAGCAAAGAAGACTTGACAATATCAAGAAGGCTATTGGAGATGCCATGTTTACTCCCACTCTCAACGCCACCCCAAGTATAACTAAATCTTAAGCCTTGAGACAGTCCCAAGGCATTTAAGTAGGGGTGTGTGTGTGTGTATGTGTGTGTGTGTGTTTAGAAAGGAAGCAGTGTAATTCCATTTTTTGTAAAGAAAGTCCAAAATAGTCTTTACTGTCAAAAGGAAAATATAAATTATTCAGTCTTTACAGTAGTTGACCTAAGACAAGATGTACAGAGATTGTTCTCTCAAGTCGTTGCACATTCCCTACTTTATTTTCTGGAAGACATCTTAGTTAAAATAAATAAATAAATAAAGCATTAGCCGGGTGTAGTGGCACACACCTGTAATCCCAGTACTTGGAGGATCAAGTACTGAGACAGAAGGATCGCAAGTTTGAGGCCAGCCTCAGCAACTTAGTGAGGCCCTTCACAGCTTAGTGAGACCCTGTTTCAAAATAAAACATAAAATAGGGATGGGAGTATAGCTCAGAGGTAGAATGCCCTTGGGTTCAATCCCCAGTACCATACACGCACACAAAAATAAGCACTAGAAATATAGAATAGGACTTAATTCTGGGGTGTTCTGAGTATCTTGCATCTGATTCACCAATAAAAACAAAAGAAAGGTTGTACTTGAGTCTCAACACTTAGTGTCAATCTTATATGTCTAGTAATAAACTTAGCATGCAAAATGTGGTACATAATATATCACTAGGTATACAGTTGTTTATCACAATGACAGGCTGTGGTCAGGGAACAAATATAGGTGACTATGTCATCACCATCACAAATTAGCTGCATTGTTTTTAATTTTTTTTTTATTTTTTGTACTGAGAATTGAACCCAGGGGCATTCTACCTCTGAGCTACACCCCCAGTCCTATTTTTATCCTTTATTTTGAAACAGGGTCTCACTAAGTTGCAGAGGGCCTCACTAAGTAGCTGACGCTGGCCGCGAACCCAGATCCTCCAGTCTCAGCCTCCCAAGTACTGGGATTACAAGTGTGCACCACCACACTAGGCTCATGAGCAGGTTCTGAAGTGAATCCAGGCCACCCTTCCTGGGGCACTGGCCTATGGCCCAACATCTTCAATGGTATTCCCTAAAGAACTGGGAGCCGAGGGGTAAAATTAAGAGTAGTCTCTCATTGTTGCATCTGATAAATTCTTCACTAGAAGAATTCTTATTTCCCATCCTCAAACCCTGCCCTGCTGGTTTTGAAGTCTTGGTCCTCAAGAAAGGTGTTAGTCCTGCAGGAGACACAACAGTGGCTCCATTAAAATGGAGTTGAGTCTTCTCTTGCACCTGACTGGAGTGGTTGGTGCCAGTAACCAAGGGGACCACCATATATGGAACCTAGGGAGTCACAGGGTGCCACTTAGAACAGGGAAATGTTAAAGGATAGTAGGTGTATGTCCAGTATTACAAGTCAATGAAAGCTGGGTGTGGTGGCACACACCAGTAACCCTAGCTACTCCAGGGGCTGAGGCAGGAGGATCGTGAGTTCAAGACCAGCCTGGGAAAATTAGTGAGACTCTATCTTAAAATCAAAATAAATAAGGTGGTGGGGGGAGGGGGAAGGCTTGGTATATGGCTCAGTGGTGGAGGATTTCCCTAGCATGTACAAGGCTCTGGGATCAATCCCTGGCAATGCAAAAGAAAAGTCAATTAAAGACTAAAGCCAAAGGAACACCAAAATGAAAAAATACTTTCATACCTGAATGAGCTGTTGATGTTTCCTTGCAGTGATAGGTTTGGGGAAGAATGCCACAGACATGGGGCTCCCTTCTCACCACAGGGAATCAGGACAGATGACATCACTGGTGGCATTAACCTTCATCATGCAAGAGAGTTTGCCAGGTCTCTATCCTAAAAAGTTTATTGCTTTTCTCTTTGTATACTCTTTGAAAGTAAGTTACCAAGTCCAGCCCATATTGAGATAGGTAGCCAAGGTATCTATACATATTATTTGGTATTCTGTACAGATTTGCCTCTGTTCGGTGAAGAAAAAAAAATTTTTTTTTGCAGGAACCACCAAAATTTTAGTGTTTAATAATAAAGAGCACAACTAACAAAGTTTCAAGATGTGAAGATACCATTTTCGAGAAATCAGGCTGAGGGGGTTCACTCTACAAACTAACTACATAGTATATGTTAAGAATGCACACTTTTTGACATAAAAACCTGATTACATGTACTAGTTAATTACAAAAAGTCATTTTGTCTTCTCTTGGCTTGGAAAATGGTGTTCCAGACTTCAGTGTAGGTCATTAGCAATTTTGAACTCTTTTTTTTTTTTTTGGACTGAGGATGGGCATTCTACCTCCGAGCTACCCCCAGCCCTTTTAATTTTTTTGTTTTTGAAACAGGGTCTCCCTAAGTTGCACAGGTCCTTGCTAAGTTGCTGAGGCTGGCCTCAACCTGCCCAGAAGTAGAATGCCCCTGGGTTTAACCCCCAGCTCTATTTTATTTTTTATTCTGAGACAGGGTTTCACTATGTTGCTGAGGGTCTCCCTAAGATGCTAAGGCTGACCTCAAACTTGGGATCCTCCTGTCTCAGCCTCCCAAGTACTGGGAGTTCCACACCCGGCTGAGACTTTTTCCTTCATCTTTAGTTGTCAGAGGTATGACTATGGTGTGTCTTGGTGTGGATTTCTGCAGGTTTATCCTGAAACCTTCAGCTCTTCTGTGTGCTAGGTACCTTTTCACCTTGCAGCTCTCCCACCCCAGCCTGTGCCATGGGGTCTGCGATGTCTCTCTCCGGATCAACTCGACTATTCATATCATCACGTCTTCTGTGTGTCTGGGTGGACATGGTCTGAAATTCATCTTGCACCTGCTGCAGGAGTGTCTGTGTCACCGAGGCAAGGTCCCGCAGTCCCAGAGGACAGATTAGGCCATCTCCCTGGTTCCCAGCTTGATGGTAATGTCTCAGATCGTCATCCACCCGCTACTGTGAGAGAGAGAAAAAATTTAAACTCAAAATGCAATGCTTACTTCAAATAATGAGAGCACTCTACAGGTGTTGTGGTCAGTGGTAGGGATACCCTGGTGTAAACCCTGGTTTTGAAGCTGTAATCTCATCAGGGATATGGTCAAGAGTGAGGGGTTCTCTGAAGCTGGGTCCTCTCCCAGGCAAGGGAGCTGTATTCTCTGGGAGAAAGGAGGTCAGGAGAGGCCTCAGGAGAAGCGACATCTGAGGTGACACTTGTCTGGCAGAGTAAACAACCTATTAACCATTACCAGAAAAAAAAAGGACAAAAGGCAGGTACGTGGACTATGAAGCTCTCCAGGTTGGAGTGGCTAGATTTGAGGAGGGAACATCTGGTACACACTTGCATGCTCTGGCCTGGGTCCTGGGAAGAGAAAGATGTTTAAGAGGCAGATTTTATTTATTTATTTATTTATTTTTATTTTATTTTTTTGCAGTACTGGGGATTCAACTCAGGGGCATTCTACCTTTGAGCTGTACCCCCAGCACTATTTTTTATTCTTTATTTTGAAACCGGGTCTCACTAAGTTATGGAGGGCCTCACTAGGTAGCTGAGGCTGGCCGCGAACCCGGATCCTCCGGTCTCAGTCTCCCAAATGCTGGGATTACAAGCGTGCGCCACCACGCCCGGCTAAGAGGCAGATTTTAAAATCTCCTCTTGGGAGGACTGGGGAGGCCTCAGGAGTGATTATTACAGTCTTTAAGTGAACATGTGGAAAATGAGAAGGGGCAGCAAAGGAGAACCTGAAAGCCTCCTTCTTAAAGCCTCTCTCAGACACACCCCCTCCCAGGCTCACGCCTTCATAGCAAGAAGCAAGACACACTCAAGCCAGAGCGAAGAGTATGGGCCAGGCTGCACCTACCCGGACACGAAAACGGCGTTCGTGCTTTGGCTGAGCACCTCGAAGGAAGGCTTTTTATTTTATTTGTTGGTATTTTTATTTGGTACAAGAGATTGAACCCAGGGGCATTCTCCCTCTAAGCTATCCCTCTACTGGCCCTTTTTATTTTTTATTTTTTTTTAATTTTGAAATAGGGTCTCACTAAATTGCTGAGGGTCTCACAAAGTTACTGAGGCTAGTCTGGAGCCTGCAATCCTTAAGGAAGATATTTATTTATTTATTTATTTATTTATTTATTTATTTATTTATTTATTTATTTATTAATATCTATTTATTTATGATACTGGAGATTGAACCCAGGGCCATTCTATGTCTGAACTACACCCCCAGTCCTTATTTTTATATTGAAACAGATCTCATTAAGTTGTCCGACCTGGACTCAAACCTGCAATCCTCCTGTCTCAGCCTCCCCAGTACTGGGATTACAGGCATGTGCTATCACACCCAGCTAAGGAATGATTTTAAAATAACAGGAAGGCTGTGCTGATCAGTAATACTAAAAATAACTTCTTCCTTTCTTTCTGAACCCTTGTGGTAGAATTTCCATGCAGGATATTTAAAAAGAAAAAAATAATTCTTTTGGGTCTTTAAAATGTTAAAAAAAAAATAATTCTTTCGGGTCTTTAAAATGTTCGGGTGTATATTTGTTCTGATTATATGTTATCTGTTCAATGAAACAAATAATGAAATTAAGAAACAGCTAGTAATACTGATTCATAATTCCATCCCACAAAGTAACTACAACTAAAATTTATATATGTGAATACATATACAAATAGATATCATAACAATACATGTACATCATGGGAAAATTTAAAATGATAGATAACTATGTGGAAAAAAGTAAAGTCATCTATATATAACCTCCTAGAGATTTTAAAAATAAATATCAATGTTTGCATCTCTCTAGCTCTCTGGTGTTTGTTGTGGTATTGGAGATTAAACTCAGGGGTATTCTACCTCTGAGCTACATCCTCAGCCCTATTTTATTTTTTATTTACAAACAGAGTATCACTAACTTGCTGAGAGCCTCACTAAGTTGCTGAGGCTTGTTGCAAACCTGTGATCTTCCTGTCTCAGTCTCCCAAGTACTGAGATTACAAGTGTATGTCACCACACCCAGCTTCTCTATTTTTTTAACCAAAGAAATGGAAATATAGTGTTCATGTTGCTCTAAATACTCTTCAAAAATAAGTTAAATTTCCACCATCATTAGAGTTATTAATTATTGAAACATGCTTTCAGGGAGGTATTGTTATTTCCATTTTAAAGATAAAGAAATTGAGGATGACAGATGCTAAGTAAATTGTGATCTGGAGCAATTTTGACCAAGTCTTCTACATTCCAAACCTATGCACTTAATTTATGTCAATAGATACTCACTTAGAATGTTGGTTTAAAGTTAATTGCTCAGTTTATTAAAGTTACAAATGCAAACAAAATCTTGGTTCAGTTTAAAATAATCATTCATTTTATTCTCCCTACAAATCTAAAAATTTTAATGATCATTTATAAGGAGTTTGGATTAGTTTGGGTTCCACTTACAAATTTAATTAAATGTTTTAATTATTTCACATTGAATTTTGAAATTTAATATAGTCAATTTCTTTTTTTAAGTATTTCAATTATCTCATTAACAAAGAGACCCTTCCAGAGTAAGTAATACTTGTAAATTTAATCAGCTAAATATAAATATGTTTTAAGTGCTTTTAATTATTCTCTACTGTTTATAAAATAAGATTTAGACATTAAATAACAAGTAAAAACCAATTGCTTATTTACACATAAGGTAGAATTGCAAATCTAGTACACTAAATTCTGTTAAATGTTACAAATACCTAAAGAGCTAAACAAAAATTCATTAACACATAAACATTAATGCTGCTCGCTTGACTGACTTCTTCATCTTTTCACTTAATTCTAAGTATCTTGAGACAAAACATTTATCCAGTTCCAGTTCATGTAATGGTGGAGTAGCCTGTGTTAAGCTAACTTTTCTATTAGTAGCAATGATAAATTCTGGACAAAATATTAAAAAGCAACTGCGTGAAGGCCCTGGAGGACAGGAATGATACTATCCTTGAAGAAGGGATGCTCGCTGGTGTGGTCCACATTTAACCAGCTTCCCCAGTACACTCCTCAGTTCACTGCAATGCTGGGGGAAATAAAGCCGAAGTAGAGAGGGGCAGCTTTACCAGGCTGACGGGAGGGAAGTCAGAGTCTTTAAGTGATCAGAGATATTGGGAATTGAGGGGGTGAAACCTCAGAAGGAAAAAGGCACAGGACCTATTATTGGAAATTACCAATGCCAATCTCAATATCATGTAGAGGGAAGAGGAGGGAATTGGGAGGTAGAGGGGGAGTTCACCAAATGCTGTGTGTATTATGTCACTATTACTCTGAACTACATTATGATGTGAGACTACAATGCACCAATAAGAGTATAAAAAGAAAAAAAGCACAGAAGAAAGGGATTCAAAATGATCATATGAAACGCCCTCAAATCCTTGACTGAGTTACAAATTGTACACAACAGGACAAGACTCCAAGGAACCCAGAAAAAAGAAAGGCTAAAGACTGAGATGAGATTTTAGCAGCTGTCTAGAAATCAGGAGAGAACATCTCTGGTATTCAAGTCCAGCCAAGCTAGCAGAATTGGGTAAGTACATTGGACTTTTCCATTGACATGTCAAAAGAGCCACATTGAGCTGGACATGGTGGAGCATGCTGTAAGCCAGTACTTAGGAAGCTGAGACAGGAGGATCACAGCTTTGAGACCAGCACATGGCTAACTTAGTGAAAGCCTATTTCAAAATTAAAAACCCATAGTTCTACAGAATACTATCCAGAGCTACCAGTATACAAAAAAAAAAAAAAAAAAAAAAAAAAAAAAAAAAAAAAAAAAAAAAAAAAAAAAAAAAAAAAAAAAAAAAAAAAAAAAAAAAAAAAAAAAAAAAAAAAAAAAAAAAAAAAAAAAAAAAAAAAAAAAAAAAAAAAAAAAAAAAAAAAAAAAAAAAAAAAAAAAAAAAAAAAAAAAAAAAAAAAAAAAAAAAAAAAA
>PVLC010022835.1:0-26261 GCA_004027655.1 Graphiurus murinus | reverse complement strand
AAAAAAAGATCCTCAAACAAACAAACCAATAATGCCAACTGTAGCCTCGCTCCTTGACAATTTGCAGAATGCCCCCTACGCTACATGGAGGCTGAACTTGGGTCCCTCAGACACCTGAGAGTAAGGGTGAACTCCACGCTGCTCAGCTCTGTCTGCCCGCCTGCCTTGGCATTAAAGATGGCATCAAAATGTGAGGGAAGAAGATGTGCAAAGGAGCAGTTCAAGTTATGAACACACACACAAAGGGAAACTGGCTGTCCATGGAGTAGACAGACAGAGTGTGCAGTTTACTCTTTATAACAGCAAAGAGGAAGGAAGGAAAGAAGGGATGGGGGGGAGGGAAAGGGGAGGGAGGGGGGATGGGGAGAGGGAGAGGGAGAGGGAGAGAGAGAGAGAAAGAGAAAGAGAGAGATCTAACCCAAGGATGATGGCAAATACAGTGGAGGTCAGGATAATAGAACTCAACTACGTCCATCATCGATGGAGATTAATACTGAGCCTCAAAACTACAGCGATCTGAAATTCAAAGGGAATAAAATTAAATAACCAGTGTCTTTCTCATTTTCTAGTAAATGGCATCAATTTGATCAGAACTGCGGTTTTATTTTTCTTTGTTATCCAGTCTATAAAACAACAAATATGATTCCGCTGACTGACTTGAGGCCATGAGTAATAAAACATTTATGTGATTTAGCGAGCTCCTCCCCAATACTGCTGCCCACTGATTTTCAATTGTGTTTGTTCCAAGTAATTTTCATAATATTGATGGCTTGAGTCCTAGCGTGGGAGATAAGCACTTCTAGATCAATGTAGGTGAGTTTAATTATGATCCCAATAATGAGAAACATCCTACTCTTTTCTAAAGAAGAAAGGTTTAATAAAGTGGTACCAATTAGCGAACAATTCTAAGTCAGGTAGCTGTTCAGCGGAAATGGAGAGAATAAAAGGTTAAAGAAAATAAGGGCTTAGCACTCAAGTCTAAATACATTTTGTTAGGAGAATTGGGAAATGTTTCTTGCTAAAATCAACCATGTGGGGAGGAAGAGAGAGAGAGAGAGACAGAGAGAGAGAGAGAGAGAGAGAGACAGAGAGAGGGAGAGAGAAGAGGAAGAGAGGGGAGGAGAAGAGAAGAGAATATCTTCCTAGGGTGGTGGTGATAAAATAATTATATTTATAAGGAAGGAATAAAAAATATCAGCCATGAAAATATCATTTAACCCTTGGCAGCTGGTAACTACAGCCATTATCCTACATATTATACTGAAAACATATGGATCATATTGAGAACTTAGGAAATAATTTCTTTGGAGGCGGGATATTTCGTCTGGCACAAGTAGAATGTCACCTTTTTATTTTATTTTGTTTTTGTTTGTTCCATTGTTTGGTTCTGGGGATTGTACCTAGAGGCATTTTATCTCTGAGCTACACCTCCAGCTCTATTTTAGTTTTTTATTTGGGAACAGAGTCTCACTAAGTTGCTGAGGGCCTCACTAAGTTGCTAAGGCTGGCCTGGAACTGCAATCCCCCTGTCTCAGCCTCCCAAGTACGGGGCTTACAGGTGCACACCACCATGTCTGGCTGCAATGCCACCTTCTGTGGGGGACACCGTATTGATTCTGAAGTTGATCAAAGAATTCATTCCACTCCTCCAACAGCCAGTGATGATTCCTGTGAGCTTAGGAGAAATCCTTCCGCCTGGTGAGATGAACCCCTGGCTTCTTCCCCATAGACCAGGACCAGGAAATCTAACCACGCAAAGTTGGAGGCGTTTGCGGCAAACTTGTAAACAGAAATGGCTCCGGGCAGCAACAAGGACAGCATGCACATTAATGAATACTTACATAAATGTCTGCACCATAAAATCCATCCTGGTAAACAACACTGCAAGGGTTGCACACACAAAGAGAAACATTCATATTAGTGCTTTTCCCCCATGCAGACACGACCAACCCCTGCGGGCCACGTTAGTCGGGTCACAAGATCCAAAACACAGGAAAACCCAGGGTGGGCGTTCACAGATTAAGGAGGTTGGAGACGGCATTATTCATCAAGTCAAGCCAGGTAAACCAGGCTGGGGTTCAGTGTTGTTCCAGAATCGGGGTGGGGGTACCAAGCTGAGTACCAAGCTTCCTGCTCTGTCGGGAAGGGGTGCAGAATTGTGCAACTTGGAAATGCAAGAGGAGCCAGGGGGCTTTTAAGCGGCCCAGACAGGCACAAGCATCTTAAAAGATCAGAGTTTGCAATCAAGCCACAGAGTATCCCCCCCAGACCCAGAAAAAAAAGAAAACACACAAACAAAACATCTGTTTAAGAAGAGGGTTGCAGAATAGGGGAGACACACAGTGTAGCATTTCTCCTTTGAGTCAGAGCTGAGTGGCCTTAGGAGAGCTGGGCAAACGACAGTATTACATTTGCTCATTTTGTGAATGGCTCTTCCATGACAAGCATAAAAGAGTATCTTTAATGATATGTATGCGTAAACATGTTCTGAGTGTGCATGTGCAAAAATGCACGTGTGTCAAGTGTATTTTGTGCATGTGTATGTGCATTGGTGTATACATGTATATAGGAGTTGCATATGTCTGTATATGTCTATATTGTTGGAAAACATGTACGTGCATGTCTTTATAAAGGCTTATGTGTGTGGCAGTGCATGCATATCTGTACACGTATGCACGTGCTCATAGGTATGTATGTGTGCATGCATGCATTTTTGTATTCACATAATTATATTTAAAGCAAGCAAAGGTCCAAGTTATAGTTGAACAGAACCAACCTCACAGTTGTTCTTTGATTGCATCCCATTTGGTTATCATCCCAGAAAGGAGGGACTTGAACGAGGGGCAGGCAGCAACCCCGGACTTCCCAAGAAGGGTCTTGGGATATCTCCAGTGAAGCATCTTTGTGGCCCTGGGGCACTGACTTGAATTTCCCAAGCATTCGAATGGGCTTGACAAGGATCGGATGTTTCCCGGCACCCGCCCCCCACAGACCTTTACGAGAATCACCAGATATCTTGAGAATAAATATGTGCATTTCTAAATGTGTCTCTTTCAAAGGATGGTAGTTGTTATTAATAACCTTCTCTAATATCTTCCCATGAAG
This sequence comes from Graphiurus murinus, assembly GCA_004027655.1. NCBI lineage: Eukaryota > Metazoa > Chordata > Mammalia > Rodentia > Gliridae > Graphiurus > Graphiurus murinus. The sequence goes on along the minus strand of PVLC010022835.1, from coordinate 23,156 downwards.
TTTCTAGATGATTTATGGTCCTGGCGCAGGACCAATGAGCCCCATTGTTGAATGAATCTAGGCTTTGATTCCAAAGGACTCCAGCAGAGGGGCCCCACATGTAAGCCAAGCAGACTGAGCTGAGGGAAGGGGGGTTCAGGACACACTCGCACACCTGCACACACACGCAGCGGCAGTGACACTGGTTTGCTGGAGAACACTAGTGTGTTTCACAGAGTTTTTCAGAGTTGATTGACTGAAGCCCGGTGCCATCACCCTTAAAGCATGGCAAGGATTTTGCACACTAAAGGAGGTTGGTAGAAATACCTCTCAGCTGTTCAGTTTATTTGCTTTTGGTTTTTGGTACTGGGGATTGAACTCAGGAGCATTGTACCTCTGAGCCGCAGCCCAGCCTTCTTTTCTTCTTTTTTTAATTTTGAAACAGAGTCTCACTAAGTTGGATAGGGCCTCACTGAGTTGCTGAGGCTGGCCATGAACCTGTTATCCTCCTATCCCAGCCTCCCAAGTAATGGGATTACAAGTGTGCATCGCCACGCCTGGCTTGTTGTTCAGTTTTGATCCGGGAGGGCTGCAGTTCACCAGAGCTCTTGTCAAGCAGCCTAACACCCTAATCCAAGATGCTGAGACGGGCAGCATTCTGAGCTCTGCTTTGAATTCTCTTTCGACATTTCCAGTGGAAAAAGGTAGTGTTTGCTGGGGGTCAGGAGGCAGGCTCGACCTCTGCCAACAGGGCTTGGAATGGGGATCTAATGAAACGGGGAGGTAACAAATACTTCGTTTGGTCCCCAAACCACAGAATTGACCCTTCGGCCACATGGAGACAGCTTCTCTCCCATCCTTTCATGCTACAACTTTGCAAATGCTGCAGCTGGTGCTGCAAATGCCTTTTCTCCAAGGATCCTTGCCCTGAAGTGGACAGAATACCATTCAAAGGCAAGGAAGAAGAGCTGGATGTGGGCACTGGGTCAATCTGCAGCCTCCCGGATCACTAGCTCTGTGCCTGGGACAAAGGACTTAAGACATCTGAGCTTCATTTACTCACATCTCAGAATGGGAAAAAGAGCTTAGTAAGCACCCACCTCTGAGGCGCGCGTGTGTGCGTGCACACAGGATCTAATGAGGTAACGTTTGCAGGGTGCTGAGCAGCAAGCGTGCTTTGTAGGTGACTCGAAATGTCCCCATCGCTGTGACCCAGGGCCCACCCGAAGATGGGGCGCTTCTCCCACCTGTGAATGCCAGTGTCAAGCTCTCAGATCCTTATCTGAGCTGCTCAGCCATTTCTCGTTTCTCATCCCAGTGTAAGGTCTTCACGTATGTGTCCTATTTGTTTGGCCTTAGAAGTTGCACCCAATGGGCGACTCAGTCCCCCTGGCCTATTTCACGCCTGACACATTATTTCCTGCCTAGAAGATGCACAACAACTATTGGTTGAAGGAAATAATCCCCGTGTTTTCAAGAAGAGCTTGGGCATTTGGCAGTGGCAGAAGGAGACAGAGGGTCATGTCTTTATCAACTCCAGCAAGAACTAAGTAGCGGGTCGGTCAGGAGTGGGGAACGTGCAGTCTCAGGCTTGTGTCTGGTTTGGTTATTTGGCACCAGTGGCCGCCGTCAGTGGAGGAGAGGAAAGGACAAAAGATGAGGCACTGTGCCTTGAATTAGGGGACCGGTGCAAAAGACCAGACAGAAAGCGACCCAGGTGTCAGCAATAGGACCAATTATAACCAAATGTGTGTGTGCGTGTGTGTGTGTGTGTGTGTGTGTGTATTACTAGGGATTTAACCCAGGGGCATTCTGCCTCCGGACTATACCTCCCAGCCTGGTTTTTAATCTTTATTTTGAAACAGCGTCTCACTAAGTTACAGAGGGCCTCACTAAATAGCTGAGGCTGGCTGTGAATCTGTGATCCTCCTATCTCAGCCTCCCGAGTACTGGGATTACAAGACTGTGTCACCACACCTGGCTTATATACATTTAAATATAGGAAGCTATGCCTCTATCTAAACCTTTATAGGATGGAACCTATTCTGTCTCTGCTATTCTATGAATAATGGAGAGAAAAGCCAAGCAGAGACCTTGGGGGCCTCTTCCATGGGCACAAAGCCTGGGCCGGGAGGGGAGCTACCAGACGGGGCTTAGGTTGGGCTCTCACTGGAAACCAGTTCCTTTTCTCACCAAGACAAAGTACTGTGCACTCTGGCCAGTTCTGTGTCCTCGTGTCAAGCCTATTTGCACCCACGACTCCCAGAAGTGAGAAAGAATGCACCCCAATTTTTACCTCCAGGGAACATTTGCCCAGTAGGGAAATCTCCTTGGCATGCTTTTCCCTCCACATGAGCCAGGGAAAATTATTTGGGCATCTCTGACATCCCAGATTTCTGAGACACTGAACCAAAGAGAAACTTTGTTCTCACTTCTTCACACCTCAGACAAACTCAAGCAAACTGGAGAGGAGTCTGATCTCTCTCTCCAAGGCAAAGGGAATGATCCCTTGCTCCTCTGCACTAAATCTGCCCCCCCACCCCAGAGCTCCCAGAAAATGGGGCTCAGAGTCACAAAGCCATGCACATACATGTAAACTTGCAGCTGAGGCATTTGTTGCAGAAGAGAGCAACAGAGGCGCTCTGAAGAGCCAGTGGGAGGGGGCTGGGCCAGTGAAGGTGGAGAGATGCAGGAATCTCCAGGCTTTGCAGGGGGAAAAAAGGAAGGAAGGATGGGCTGGGCCAAAGGAAGAGCCTTTGCAAGGCCCAGCGGCTGTATGGTGTCTGGCTCCTTGGTGGGTCAGGAGGAATGGCATCATTTCTAGCTTCAGGGTCTTCCAAAGCCCACCAGAATGGGGTAGCTTCATGGAGAAAAGAAGTCAAGAATTCCAGCAGCCATTATAAACCGCCATGCAAAGGGATTGCTTGTGCAAGTCCCATGCATGCACACTTTGGAGAGAAATGAAGGAGAGGACAATGCAATGCTCTAATTTCAGGATAAGCCTAGAAAATAAGAAGCCAATATGATCGTTCTCACTGGCAGAGTAAGATGAAACCATTTCATGAAGTGCTGTGTGTTTCCTCTCCTGAGTTAACTAATCACAGCACAAACGCCATTGGTCCCACCACTCAGTAATTGCTCTGGGACAGTCCCTGGTCTCTGCACTCTGTTCAGCACCCCATTGGGTCATTCTGATACCCCCAGGCCATGGGTGATACCATCAGCACCTCTGCAGACAAGAAGAACAGCCACAAAGAGAGCTGGTACTGATGTAGCCAGGATGTTGGCACAGGCAGTCTCCTCCGCACCCCCAAATCTCAACTACATGGCAGGAAGTGGTGGTCAGACTTGAACATGCACCAGAACCACCTGGAGGCCTCACTGAAACACAGATGGCTGGGCCCCGTGCCCTGCCCAGAGGTTCTGATTCAACAGATCTGGCTGGGGAAGAGATACCTCAGAACTCACACTTATAATGAGTAGCAGGTGATGGTGACGCTGCCAGTTCAAGGACTAAGAAAACCACAGCTCTGTAGAACACCATCCCCAAGTGGGATCTAACTTTACATCAGAGGCAGTAATGAAGGCCAGCTTCCTAGGTCCTAGGCCAAAGGAATTGCTAGGTCTGGGAAAGCTCTCACACACATACAAAATCTCATGCTTAGTGTCCAAGTAGGCACTGAAACTTTTTTTTTTTTTTAAAGAACGCTTAATCTAACAGGTGCACTTGAAATATCAGATAGGTAGGAAAAGAAGAACAGAAGTCTATGTCTAAGATACTAAGATACAAATATAGATAAACCACAGATCAGACACAAGAGAAGAGAAGGGAGTCGCTGTCATGTAGCGGACAGGTGCGGTCCTATTTTAATGCGGAGATGGTCTGTCTAGTCATGCAAAGGTAATTGTATTGCTTGTCAATCACTTCCAGGCTGCAATATGCTTTTGCAAGAACATAATGCAAATGCACATCTCATTTTCTTAGAAAAGTAATAGCAGCAGTTAAATATCGGGATGAATGCAAGCCGGAAATGATTGCACTATTGCAAATTAATTGACTTAAAAATAGAGAAAGGAAAGACTGAAGGTCTAGGATGGCCCACACTATACAACCTGTTTGTGTAATATAATCCATACCAACCAAAAATATACATTTTGTAGGAAAGCCTATTTAAAACTTCTGTATCCTGCTGCCCCTTCCAACAGGAAAATAAATTAAGTTTTTGAATGTGTTCAAATATAGCTGTTTTTGAATGGCTATCAGGTAGATCCATGAATTCGCTGGTATTAATATGAAATCAAGTACGTGTGTGTTTGTAGACAAACACTTTCCTAGGGAATATACATATTTTCAATCATATTATCCAAGGCATCTGTGAAATCCACTCCTCTCCCTGAAAAAAACTTCAGCAACCACTGGTTGGTGGTGTTTGTTTATACATTCACTCCATTAAGAGAATTTGTGGTCATATTTTAAAACTGACTAAGAATCTAAGTGGGAGATCATACCAAAAAATAGCTCGCCCCAAGAACTAGGAGAATTTTGAAACCTGCATTGGTAATGGGTAATGGAGACTTTAGTTCCTATTATTTATAGTAAATGAAAAAGTTCCTAAGCATCAGAGAATATAGAATGAGGATCAGATATATAGAAAAGAGAATCTGAATGGCTGGCTGGCTTATATGCAGAAAGACACCCTTGCACAATTCCACAGACAGATCTCAGAGGTTTCCTTAGGACTTTATCTGAAAACATTCCTAAAGGATCTTTTTGTGGGTTTCATCCTTGCATTGGCTAATTTTAAGAACTTTTCTCTTGGGATACTACCAGATCTATCTCACACACAAAATAACTCAAAACCTGCCTCAAGATAACTCTAGAAGCTGTACAAAGACATGTTGGAATTAACCACCTGATAAAGCACAGAATATCTTATTTGAAGATACCCAAAGGAAAGACCAAAACACTGTAGCTAATGCTGGATGCTTAGGCTTAGAGTAAAAACAAAACAAAACAAAAAAATGATTCTCCAAAGATGCCCCATTAGAGAATACTCTTGGGTTTCCAGGCAATGTGCATGGTACTCAGTAGGCACTTGATGCATAGCTGTGGATAATTAAGAACAGGAACTTGATGAGGCCGATCTCAGGGGTTCTTCCGGAAGAGGTTGGAGTTCGGCTGTTTTCTTCTCTCATAAGATGCTACACTGAGTCCAGTGAGCCTGTTTCTAGTGCATCTATCTGCCACCCAGACCCACAGATCATCAGCCTGCCAGCTCCCCTGAATGGCTATTACCTAATGAGTACTTTCCCCCAAATATGAGTCCTGGGAAGAGAGGTTGGACCCTATTGCGTCTCTATCAAAACTGAGTCCAGGATCAGATGCAAGAAAAACTATGGCAAACCTTATCCATTCGGCTCTCCAAGATGGTTCACTAGTTGAAATCTTATTTATAATCTATATAATCCTTAAACAAATGAAGTGCCTCTGTCCCAAACCTTCTCTGTGGCTTGGAAGGCACGGGGGGTCTGTGAACGGCGGGTGTTCACAGCAAAGAGTTAGCTCTAGATGAAGGGAAAGACATGAGTCTGCCTGTGCACCCGACAGAAGGAAACAAGGTCACCAAAGAGAAGAAGAGGGGAGGGCCACTAGTAAAAAGTCAATAATCACACCAGCCTCAACAAGAGTAGCTACAGGTCACTGATCACGTGTCATACGGTGGGTCTTACTAAGCTGTAACCTTCCATGATGCACTTCCTGTTTTCCCCTCTATCAACCCTACGGGGACAGGTGTGTTCCTCACTCTCCTATTAGGGAAATTATTGGCAGAGGCTAAGGAAGCATTGCAGGGTCTTTGCAGGACTGTAAAAATCCTGTAGACACTACTTTCTAGGCCATCCCCCAGTCTCCCCGGTTAATGTGGTAATCAGTACCGAGGTGGCTGGCTGGGGGTAGGGTTTTCCACTAGTTTCTCTGACCCCTCCCATGGCAGGGTGCTGCTTTGGGAGAAACGGTCAGGTGTTAAGGTGCCCAGAGGTTTCTACTTAGTCATGTAAGCAGAACCAGAATAGGCTGCTTCATAACCTATGCTCTTTATCTGCTGGGAGGGATGGGTAATGGGTAAAGGCGAGGGCATCCCTAGCGAATCTTCTTGCATTGGGTACTTCCAAGCGTCATTCAAGACTCCACAAAGGTAGCCATACGGATTCTACAGGGTGGGTGTGTATGCGTGTGTGTGTGTGTGTGTGTGTGTGTATTTTTTTCAGTCTCCCCGGGAGAGCATAATATGGGAGACACATGACCTAGGATATTTGATACATTTTTTATTGGGATTTTAGCACAGTTTCATGCTTCATGGAGAACAGGCTGGCAGTAAGATATGCCTTCAGCTGGTAACAATAAGAAAAACAAACTCGTCTTTAATAAATGCAGTTTGCTAGGTGATGCCTTAGAAAAGGTGGAGATCACTGTCTGTGAGATAGACTCACACATTTTTTTTTTTTAGGGGAATATAAGATGTTTATTTAGGGAGGTAGGGAATATGGCTTAAGAGAAGGCTGTGATAAAGGGGTATGTTTCAGAGTAAGGGTCTGGAACAGTCTGCTTCCAGAAGTAGAAAACAGCCACAGAACAAGATTTTAACATGGCAATTTGCGAAATGATTAGACTTGGGCATATCCCTTATTTCTTCTCTTCTGGGAAGGCGTCTCTAAACTCCCAGGCTAGAATAAAGAACATTCCTTGGTGCCCACACCTCCCCTATCACCTATCATGCTTATTGAAATTGATAGCTTGTATGTCCCCACCTGCGCAAATTGGAAGAAATTCCTCTGCAGGTGTCACTAAGTCTCTGTATTTTTTAGAGGCACAAGGCATGACGGGCGGGCTTCATGTGGGATGTTGGGCTGATCTGGGATGGAGGTCTGGGTTGTCAGTCATACCCAGAAAGCTTCTCCCAGTGGAGTCTAGGAGACAAAGGTTATGGGGAAATCCACTCTTCTTCTGGACCACCAGCATCCCAGTGATGGGTGTGCATGGAAACTGGAGCAAGTTCGCCCCCTCTCCTCCAGCCAATCCTTGCTCTGAATACTGCTTGGTTCTCCTTTCCAGGATGAGCTGCCCCCCTGTAGCCTAAGCCAAACAAACCAGCAGGTGTGGCAGGGGAGAAAGGGGAGCCTTCCTTTCAGATGCCAAGTTCACACTTTCTTATGCCTGCCAGTGCCCTCAGAGCAGTCCATAATCCAGTGAAATGCCCAGGCAACCAGCTGAATTTCCTTCTGTTCCCCCAGCACATCTCCCTTCCAGATCCTTAAAGATACCAAGCCCCCACACACCAGCCCTTCTGTCCCTTCTACTAGCTCCCTGGTGAAAACTCAGTTTTTCTTACAAGTATGGTTTCAGAATTCCAGCCATACTACTGCCAGTGGAGAGGCGCAGCTGAGCATTATAACTGAAATGATTAGGAATATCACTGGAATATTAAAATTGCAACTCATCCAACATAGTCACAAACACATCGCATATGATTGGAAATGCCTGTCTCTCCCTGGTGAGTGTGGCATTAATTAGTTACGCATGGTTATTCCCAGAAAAAGTGCACGTTCTTTAAAAAGTTAGTAAATTTCGATGTTACAGCAGGCGTGTTATGTTGAGATTTGTATAAATCGTTCATGTGAGGATAAGCCACAATTTTACTTGATTATTTGTTCTGTTCAAAGCAGTCCTGAGACACTTAGAGTGTGTGTGTGTGTGTGTGTGTGTGTGTGTGTGTGTATTACAATTACCATGTAGTGAGATAAAGAAATGATCTTCAGACAAAATAATGTGCAAAAACTTGCCATTTTTGCATTTATGGCTTATGAAGCTTGCCTTAGTAATTACATGAGCCCAGAGGATAACTTAGTTTGCCCCTCCCACCCCCATAACTCAGTGTGTGACCTTTGGAATAACAAACCTTTATTTCTGCATCTCTGCACCTATAAAATGGGCTGGATACTGTGGGGCTGAGGTAAAGGTGAGGTTATTCATTCTTCATATCACATGGTCAGATACCTAAGGCTTAGGACACACATGTGCATTTTGAGCGATGGGGGAACATAGGGCCAACTTGCTCTTGGTTTCTTATTACCTATTATCTTTTTTTTTTTTTTCTCTGTTGTTCCATCAGATTTGGCTCAACCCTCAGAACTTCTACAAGAAACTTGATGGACATTGTCTTATTTCTTTGCCTCTCTTTCCCTCTTCTCGGTGGTTTCCTCTGGTTTCCTTTCTGTAGACTCTCAACCGTCTTTCATCGTCTTTGTTTTTGAAACACTTCGTATGCTTTACTTTGTAATGGGTGAGATCTGAATAAATAATGAAAACAAGCGCATTGCCCTTTGTCATCAATATAATAGATGATCTAGGCTAATTTGGATTTTCTGAAAGATTTATAAGCAACAGAAGCTTTTAAGAAAATGCACTCAACCCATTTCCCACATTCCTAAAGGCGGCTAGGGTCTTTTCTACAGATCAGAAAGCCAGTCCCTGGCCAGGGCAGCCTTTTCCAGACTTCCCTGGGTGTTTTCCACGTCTCACAGTTTCTCAACGGCGGCTCAGTTGATGTTTCAAGCCTGGTAACTCTTTGTGGAAGAGAGACTGTCCTGTGGATTACAGGATGTCTAACAGCATCCCTGGACTCTGTTCCCCAGAGACCACTGTCCTCCCTCCATTCTTGTAAGTCAACCAAACATGTCTTTGCACCTTGTAAATATCCCCCTGTCTAGGGCTATTGCCTCAGAGGGGTCCCTCCCTCCTGGACCCCAGGGTGCAGTGATTTCCTACCAGGATCCCTAGCAGAAGGGTGGAAAGGGTAGCGTTTCAGGATTGTCCTTCCTTAAGTCAATTATCTCTCCCCAGCATTCACCACCATTTCTTGGTATTCACTTGGCAATCGCAAAGCCCCCGCACAGAAGGACCAGAGGGGCGATAGGAAACAAATCAATCTGCATTCCCTCACCCCACAGGAGAAAGGAAGGCCCCGGGCCACTTTTGAAAATATGCCACTCAAAGGCATAATCATTCCAATTTCGCCGAACTCTCGAATTTTTTTTTTTTTTTTTTTTTTTTTTTTTTGCATTTGACTCAACACCTAATTTTCTCAGGCAAAGGTTCATAAACCCAGAAAAGCAAGATGTCTGCTGGGAGGGAAGCAAGCCCACCCCAGTGATTTTTATGTATGAGCAACCTCACATCCTCTTGAATGCAAGGGGGTAAACGTGGTCCAACCTCCTTAATAACCATATGTTTGCAATCATCAGAAATTCGTCTTTGGCTGTAACCATTTCTCTGTTCTCCAGCATTCAGTCTCCAAGAATTTACATAACGACATGTGACATGTAGAATGCTTAAAGGCACCAACCATGACAGGACAAATTACACTCATTTTTCAATACTCTTGCAAGGTGCTCTGCGGCAGGGGCGCGCCGGGCTGCATGCTGGGACGGTTCTGGTGGGCAGTCAAACCATCATGCGCTCGCAAACACTCGTGCCTCGGGGGAGGATCTGGTGCAGGGAGGCCGGGCAGCCTGGAGGCTGCCGAACTTACCCGCCGTAGGCCGGGATCGGGGGCGGGGGCGCCGCGGCCCTGAAGGTATTGTACACGGTGCGGCCGCGGCCTCGCAGGTGCGCGCCTCGGTAGGCGGCCGCAGCGGTAGCGGCTGGATACGGGAAGCCGGGCACTGCGGGGCGAGAGGACAGAGCAGACCAAAGGCGTGAGAGGTACACTGGCCCTGGAGGAGACCCTTCCCCAGGACATTTGTCCATGCAGGGCCAAGTCAGGACACCCCACACACCCCTGTCCGACGGGAGGTAGGAAAAAAGGCAGCATCAGCCAGGTAGAGGACCCATCCATCAATACCACACCATCCAGGGTGGACGATGTAAGACCATGGTCCCTCTGCCCAAGAGAACGTGGTAAATGACTACCATTTAGAAAGGATTCTTGAGAACAGGAGAAAAACTCACTGCACATAAATTAAAAAAAAGTGCAAGATGTATGTGCAACATCTTATCAACCACTATAAATATATATATGTGTGTGTGTGTGTGTGTGTGTGTGTGTGTATGCATGCATGTACTTATATGCATATTTCTGAGTGCACAGTATACATTTGTGGATATGTATGCATATGTATACATGTAAATGAACATGTAGCGGTTCATATGAATCTATGCATATATATAACTATTTATATAATTGTGCATATGCATATATGACCACATTTGTATGGAAATATGCACACATATTCATACGTGCTAGTAGTTATTTCTGGGGCCCACCTGTATGAGGAAAATTTACATTCATAGCTTTCCGGCTTCCTTTTGTGTGTGTGTGTGTGTGTGTGTGTGTGTGTGTGTGTGTATTAGTTACTGGGGATTGAACCCAGAGGCATTCTACCTCCGAGCTACATCTCCAACCCTATTTTATTTTATTCTATTTCAAAACAGGGTCTTGCTAGGTTAATGAGAGTCTCCCTACTTGCCAAGGCTGTTCTGGAACCTGTGATCCTCCTATCTCAGCCTCCCAAGTACTGGGATTACATTATCCCATTTCCCATTTTTATTTCTTATTTGATTTCCTTCCCACATTTCCACTTATGCCCACACATGACTTGTCAAAAACTTTTAATCCAAGTATTGCTACAGATACTTGTAATGTGCACAGACCACTCCTGTCCCTTCTCCCACATAGATGGTGACCAGGCAGTTTACCAGCCCCCTAGCCTCCTATGCCATTTTTAAAAGCAACCCTCCAAACCCACCACCACCATAAATGCACCTACAGAAGTCTGAGAATTCAGCACTGAAGAAGAAGGTAGAGTTTTCTTCCCTGGAGAAAAATTCTCTGAGACATGGAGAGGAGGCAGAGACTTAGGTGTGACAATTCCTTGACACTTGAAACCTCCTTGGTGGCCTCCAGCTGGGGCGTCCTTCCTCCTCTTGGGAATTTGGGCCATTAGGCAGGCCCCAGACAGCCTTTTGGAGCCAGCTCTGCTTCAATTTCCTCTGGACTCTCTGATCCTCAGGGTTCTGGGCTGACCTGGCCTGTCCCAGCCTACTGGACCATGTTTCCCAAACCACAGCCCTTGCAGGGGCCACTTTCCCGAGGAAATGCATTTGGGAAAGTGCTCTCCCAGGAAAGCCAGAGTAAAAGTTCAGAAAGGCTTTTCATGAAGGAAACTCTTTAACTCAATTAACCAGACACACCCAGTTCCATTTCCTAGGTGCCTGCAGAACACCCAGACCTCTCCGGTAGTGTTAGAGTTCTCTAGCTGCTACCTCGTAGGTGGACTGCAGCCATGTAGTGATCATGGAGACCTAAGAATTACTTCCCACACCCATGGACAGCATCTCCTGGAAGGATGGTGAGGGATAGGAAGAAAGAGTGAAGTTTCCCATGGAAGCCACACCCAACTCCATACCACCTCTGGGCTTGAATGAAACCCTTGAACCTGAAGTGAGGACCCACTGGCTATGTCATCCGGAAGTCAGTGCATGTTTTTGAACAGTGCATAGATTCTACCGCATCTTTATGGATTCTAGCAGGTCTCCCTCCTGCAAAGTTGGTAAAATGCTAAGATCACTGAACCAAGCTAGAATGACTTCACCCTCCTGTTTGTAGCTTAGAAGACCATCAAGGCTATTTTTAACTTTTTATGATTGCAGTTAAAGACAATTTGCCCCAAATTCTTGAACTGGCTTGCCAACCCCCAGCACCTGAATTTCCTGGATCCTGTTTCAACTGGCATGCCTGAAATTGCAGAGAGGCGTGACTCTTAATGGGGGGAGGGGGTGCGTCCTAACATCACCAAAGCTCAGCAGTAATGAGATATGAGATGCTTGCTTTAGGACTGGGGAGAAAACGAGCAGGAGTGGCTCGGACTCCAAATCTCTCTCGCCGCAGTTCAAATATTAAGTTTTCATTGGAACAACCCTAGATTTTTGAAATAACGGAAAGGAAGAATGCCCAATCTGTCCCAGCAGCTGGCTGCTTCTGTGAGGAGACACGGTAATTATGCCGGCCCATTCATTATCACGGGCTACGGGGCTGCAGGAGCCAGACAAGATCCCTCTCAGCGACAAGCAGGGTTTACAATAATTCTTGGAGGATTTAGATGGTGAGATATAACATGAAGTGAAGCAGAAGCTGGGCAAGTGGGCAAGGGAGAGCCAGGATGGCTTTGTGTCTTCTTTGTTCCAGGGAGAAAATGTCTTTCCCCTGCAGGACGAAGTATTTACAGGTCCTGATACCAGGCTCTCTGGGCTCTTTGAAGATTATTCTAATACACACACACACACACACACACACACACACACACACACACACACACGAAGGACCTCCTAGATAGAATGTCACCTTCCAGGGAGGCCAAGTCCCCACGGGCGAGAGAGAACACTGTGGTTCTTGTTGTCTGTCTAGAGCTGGCCAAAGGGTTTCTTCGTCATCTAACTACTATCTCCTTAGTCCTCATGGTCAACAAGCATTCTTTCTTCCTGTCCTTATTTCCCTTCCTTTCTTCTTGTTCTGGCTTCTTCCTTTCTTCCTCTTTCTTTCTCCTCTCCTTCTGTTTATTTCCCTCTGCATCTCTTTATTTGTCCTTCTCTTTTCTTTCCTTTCATTCATTCTCTTTCCTCCCTCCTCCCTTCTTCCCTCCTTCCCTCTCAGCTAGCTTCCTTCTTCCATCTCCTTCCTTCCTTCCTTCCTTCCTTCCCTCCCTCCTTCCTCCCTTCCTCCCTTCCTCCCTTCCTCCCTTCCTCCCTCCCTTCTCTTCTTCCTTCTCATCTCTCCTTTCCATCTTTTTTTCAACTACCCTGATGCCCAACCGTATACATAAAAATCGAGCAGCTTGAATCATAGAAAGGAAGAAGTGTGCCTCTCACTGGCTCTAGAATACCTGGTCCATGCAGGTGGCACTCTCCATCTGCCCTGCTCTTTGGTTTAGAGAAGTGTCTGCCTGGCATTGAACAGATAGTAGGTACCTATCATGGTGCCTGGCTAACTCGCCAGTGGTTAACCAATGCCCACCTCCATTCTTGTGGAAGAGTAAAGTTCCCCCTCTACCCTAACACTGTCCTGTGTACACAGCAGCCTGTGCAGGATCTGCAGCTACACACCAGGCAAGCTGTATCTCTTTCAGGATCCCTGGAGAAGTCATTTCTACTTCCCTCCTTAGAGGTTCTGCATTGGTCCAGAAAATACAACTCAACACAGAATACGCGCACTTCCAATGAGAGGAGAGACTTCCAGGACACATAGGATGCACTTGGGAATATCACAGACCCTCCATTTCTCAACTTCCCATTTACTGCAGTGTGGCTGCAGGGTTGGAAACTACTTCTTGTTCTGGGGAAAATGCCCCCAGACAGGTGGAACCTACTGAAAATGATTCAGCCACATCTCTGCTCCTGCATAGCTGTGCTGACCTCCCACCTCCCAGCAGCAATAGTCCAGGAATGCAGTGATTCAGTGATTATGCCCAACAGGAAACCCAGAAAATAGCAACCTGTACAATTCCAAACTTGTCTGATTTGTAGGGGCATCTTCTGCATTTCTCCCCTCCTCTATTGGAGGATTTCCTCCCGATGGCTGCTTTCTGACAGTATAACTCTGTCCACACCACTGAGACAGGTGGACCATTTCAAAGACAGAATCAAACCACCACAACCCACAGCTATTTATCAGCATTTCTATGGACTCCACACGGGATGGATGGAGCAGACATTTTTATTATTCACCCATTGGTGTAGAGGCTTATAGATGCTGGAAAGGGCTCAAATGTATATTTTAAGCAATTTCCCAGGCAGGTGATTCTAATGTGGATTACACGAGATCAAGATGGTTTGGCTTTGTTTTGGTTTTGTGGCACTGGAGATTGAACCCAAGGACGTTCTACCTCTGAGCTACACCCCCAGCCCTATTTTATTTTTATTTTGAAACAGGGTCTTATAGGTTGATGAGAGTCTCACTACTTGCTGAGGCTGTCCTCGAACCTATGATTCTCCTGACTCACCCTCCCAAATACTGGGATTACAAGCGTCTGCCACCATGCCCGGCTAAAAATGGTTTTATCCTTTAACCATATAGAAAGAAAAACAATTATATGCCTGTGTTGTGGCATGACACTCATTTTCTTTTTTGGTACTGAGATTGAACCAAAGGGAATTCTATCTCTGAGCTACACCCCCAGCCCTTTCTACTTTTTTTTTTTTTTTAAATTTTGAAACAGGTCTCTCTAAATTGCTCAGGGCCTTGCAGAGTGGCCTAGGCTGGCCTCATGCCTCTGATCCTCCTGTCTCAGCCTCCCAAGTACTGGGTTTATAGGCATGTGCCACTACATCCGGCTGACATTTATCTTTTGTTGAGTCAAAGGTACCATGCCATCTATCCAAACTCCACTTTAGGATTTCAGAGCCCATAAGCGGGCGGTAAATATTAACAAAACAATGCCAAACGCCCAATGGAAACTTACAATGTCCTCTTCATTTTGGACTGGAGTAAATGTTACAATAAATGTCATAAATCCTTCACCCTGCCCAATATTTATAAATGCCTCTTTGTTAATTACAGAACAATGTTAGAAAAAAGAAAGCTACCACGCTATAGGTATTTCTGAACTCCAATCCCAGAGTTTGATTCTGTTCTTTTGTTTGTTTGTTTTCTAGTTGAACTTCAGATTAGGAAACACGAAAAGAGACCACCAATGAGGGCTAATGAAAACTGTTTGCATTGATTTGTGGAGAGAGTATAAACCCTTAGTCCCTGGCCTAAAGGAGACCAGAGAGGGAAAAACCCTCAGTTTCCCTCTTCAACTTTATTCAGCATGAGTCAAAGTGAAAAATCTGGTATCACTGCAGCGAAAATTGGATTTAGCTCATAAGCTAAAAACATATTCCTCTCAAAGACAACAGGGCAGGAGCTTCCAAGCAAATGCCATACAACCATCAATATTCTCAGCCTACACACTCCACCCTTCACCTAGGATCATAGTGTATTGAGGGAAGTGGGTGCAGGAGTCACCTCATTCTTGGGACTAAGGAGGTCTCTACCGCGGGACTCAATGAAACGGAAATTTGGGGGCTGGAATGAGAGGCGTCCTATAAGGTGCTCAAGTATCAGGGCAAAGCCACCTTTTTAAACAGAAGACACGTGAGTATATTATCGAGCCAAGTAGCCATTGACCAAAGTGTCAATGGCTCAAAGACAAAGCCCCACCTCCCTCCTCCGCTGAGCTACAGTCAGTGTAGTTACAGGGACGTGCTGGGCCCCTCGCTCTCTGTCTCTTTTATGAACGCGGTGCTTACCTTCGAAAATGAACACAAATGAGATCATTTTTACCAGCCCCGGCGCTCCCGAGAGAAGCAACACAAAACCCGTGGAAAATACTTGAGGGTTATAAACTGCATATTAAAGTTTTAGAGCCTTGGGAGAGACGAGAGAATAGCAGATGCAAAACCCGACAGGGGGGCAGATTCTGCATCAGAGCCATAAAAATATACAACCGCTTTAATGGGCAATTATTCTTTGCGTTTGCGCAGGGGTTTGGATTTGCACGAGACTGCCAGATGCCCTGGACAAGGTGTGCCATCCGTGTGTGTGTGTGTGTGTGTGTGTGTGTGTGTGTGTGTGGCTCCCTTTGTCTCTAGCCTCCTCTCCTTTGGATCTCTCACGCCACCTCTCCTACCCATTGAAGGCTTGAAGACAGAGGGATGTACAAGCTAATTTGGGGCTGAACTGTCCCGTGGGTAATTTACGGTAGGAAACATTCGCTTACACAATACTGGGGGTGCAGATGCGCTTTCAACAGCAGGCTCGGGGTTGCGTGAGATTCCCCTTGAGAGAGCTCCCATTCCGTGTACTGGGCCATAAATTAACGAGTGCTATCGTAGGTGGTATACCGAAGCCGGAGCCGCTGAGCAACGATTTCAGGGGCGGGATAATGCCTGCTAAACATGTCAGGTCCAAAACTCGGATTATTTTTCCAAATGGTAAAGAAATGTTTGCTGCTGTTTTTCAAAATGAATCTCAAATTAAAAAAAAAAAATGCGTCAAACTGGCTTCTACTACAAGGTTTTACACTCTCTTTTAATGTCATTAAATGGGAAATTTGATGGGATAAGGTATATAGGTACAATGAAAATGAAAAAAAGATTTCAATTTAATTTTTTTTCAAATCTAGTAATTTCAGGGTTTGGGTAGGGGGTAGGGGGAGGAGAAGAATGTTCCAGCCTTTCCATCATGTACAAAAAGACCAAAACGGCCACTTAATTTGTGGAATCTCTCATTCTCAGATTCTCGTGTATTTACCCCTGAAATGCACATTTGGGACGGGCTCTTGTTTCCATAGAAAAATGCATGTTGATATTAAATACTGCTGTTTAGAAGTGAATAAATCTACATTTTGGACAAACAGCGCCTTACGAAGGACACCCTCATTTGAAATGCATTGAATAGGAAAACAAAAAATTTCTAATTAATGTACAAGCCTAATCACCATTCTCCACATGGAAGAGTAATTTTTCACTGTTCATTTGCTTGGTTTAATCTCAAAACTGACATAACAGAGACGCGATGTTCTATAAATCTCTGCTCGTTTGTTGCCTCAATATTCATATCCCAATGAACTACAGCTGCTGGTTGCCGCTCTCTATTACGACATGCAAACGCGTCGATAAAAAAAAAAAAAAAAGAAAAAAAATTACTGGGAAAGGCAGGATGTGTTTCTCCCCGGCTGCGTGAGCCATTTATTTGGGGGAAAGACAATAAATGGCTCATGGATTGTCCCTCGGCTTGCTGCTTGGTGGGTGATTAGTGATTAATTACCTTGCAGCAAATTGACATGGCACAAGGAAATTGACACAGCCCTGATTAATTAACTTTTTATGGGCAGTAGTTACTCACAAAACACTGCGTACCATAATTGAATCTCTTTACATAAAGTCATGGTACAAAAGTTTTTGTCAAATCCAAATTAGCCAAAAGTTTCTAGGCTGTGAGGGGTCTGATTAGGGTGTGTGGAAGAAATTGGCAAGAACTTGAACTTGGGGGAGAATTGTATGCTGTTGAAAGGGAAAGAAGAACAAAAGAAGAAAAGAAAGAAAAAAACATGCTGACATTGTTCTGGCCTGATCGCCAAACTGAATTCATTGATCTACATCTTTTCTTCCAATAGACTTGGGAGGATTCAGTCCGAAAAAGGCTAAGATATCTCATCTTTCTCCAGCCTTACCTGGCTGCTGGCTGCTTCTCCCGGGCTATGGGAGGTTCTTTCCCCATGGGTCCAGCCTATGAAGGTTAACTTGATTCCTTGATGCAAACTTTGGTGTTAATATCACCTACACCTAGGGCTTTCTTCTCCATCTTATGTCTGCCTTCCGACCCTTACATCTGTCGCGGTCACTGCATCCTCCTGTTGGATTTTCTTCTCTGGCTTGTCATTCTCTGTCACCTCATTTGATTGTCCTGGATTATACAGCTATCTGTCGGGATGCCCTGGGGACTACATTTTGGTCCCTCTTCTGTCTCCAGCATCTACCAGATGACCTGACAGGAGACAGTCATTGAAATGTGAACTGACTATATTGTCAGTTCTGTCGCAGTTCAGTCACAGAGCAAAATGGGGGACAGACCTTGAACTTGTGACAGTGGCTGAGATGCTGCCGGTGAAGGCTGCGTATTTGAGGAAAAAGTCTGGATTACCGATGATATTAGTGGTGAGGGCTGCTGGACTTCCCTTGTCTCAACCCCAGGCAGTGATAACTGGAGTAATCCAAGCAAGGCTGTGATTAGGGTTGGCAAACTTCCAACCTCCCAGACTCTATTATCAGAGGGAGGGAAGAGATTCAGCTGCAGGATAACAGCTAGCGTTTATTAACACTTGCTAATTGCCAGCAACACAGATTAACCCAGTAACTCTTTGCAAAACCGCATGGACCAGGAGTATTGTTATTTTCCCTTTCCTAGGGCGGCGAGATGGAAGCATAGGGTGGCTCAGATACTCCTACAAAGATGTGAACCCAGGAAGCCCACACCTACAGCCTACGCACAAAGGCCTGCATCCCCTGCAACTTTGGGAGGAGCTTTCTACTGTACTCTCTGCATCCCTTTGAAGCCCCTCAATGTGGCTTCCCTCCTATTTTCCGTACAAGCACATTACACTGTCTCCTATGTGCATCCTGCATCCAAGAGAGCCAGCTACAATTCATCATGGAGTAGGTTAATTTGCAGGGGAAGCTGTTGACAAGCCTCCCAGAGATCTCAATATGCTCCTTGTTGAGGGGGAGGAATGTTGGGGGTATGTGTGTGTGTGTGTGACATTTCTGCCATTATCTATTTATGTTCTGAGATTTCAAGACACCTGGAAAGACTTTGCTCCGTGTCTGCTAATTGGATGCAGGCCCTAGTGATCACCACTGATTTATCTTCCTGATCAGAGTCCAAAGTCAAGGGGATTTGCTCTCCCACTGGAGTTGATCTCCACATCTGGATGTGAGCTGGGCATCACGTGCAATCCACAAATGTTGGGAACATGGATTCTACTAGCAATAGGGACGAGGGTTACGCGAGTATGGTGTTAGTGGAGGCCACAATTGTATACCCAAACCTAATTCCTGTAAGTTCCTGAAATTCTCCTACTAATTTTGAATTTGGAAGACTGGAATAAGAAGAATATTTCAACGGTTTGGAAAACTTGGATCTGAAACTCTTATACCATTGTGGAGCACTGCACTTTTTTTCTGCATAGAATCCATTTCCTAATGTTGTTACCAAATATCATTTTACTCCCAACTCGGTTTGAAATGAAACTTCCTTGGACATAAAAGAAATGAGGCAGCTAAGGGAAAAAAAAAAATATGTAGAAAACTGCAATTAACACACAGGGATTTTCTCTGGGCAGCAAGATCGGTGTTCTCAAAGCAGAAAGTTTTCCTAATTAAAACAAAATTTAAAAAAATAAGAATGTAAAAAGCAACAACAAAACCCATACACATCGCTTGCGTGCAGGAATAGTCTTTGATCACTTAAAGTCTGTGGGAAGTTGAGCAAGGAGAGCAGCCGTGGTCTTTAACTAATTGCCTCACGGTCTCTGCTTACCTCTGAAGTTAGTTATTGTCTCTGCTCTCCTGTGTTATAAATGATTAGGTTAATCCAACAGACAGGTACAGAATGACATGGTTGCTGAATGTGCAGTCAGACAGGTTTACTCTGCAGAAGAAGCATTTGTGATCTATCTGCTCACAGGTACTGACAATAACCCCCCCCAGGCAAGGTTGTTTTTTTTTTTTTTTTGGTAACATTTCATTCAGCAACAGGAGAATGAATCTCAATCTTGGAGTGTTTAACTTGGCAGGACCGCGCAACGCATTTGCAAAGGCTCTCTCTGTTGTCTGAAGGAGCAGTTGGAGATAGACAAAGCCCTGCAATGCTGAACTCTAATTGGGAGGAAGCAAAGTGCCATCATCTGTACCTTGGACAAAATCTGTACCAACATCAACTTGGTCCCCCATCCCTGCCTGGCATCCATGGCGGGGGGGAAGGGAAAGAAACCAAATAATTTATATCAATAATGACTTTATGGAGTGCATATGCACAGTGAAGGTTCAATTGTTAAATCATTCATGGTCTATCTAAGAGCCGGCAGCAGCCACAAGCTCAGTGAATTGCCTCTCCAGGTAGGAAATGGCGCAAGTGAGATAAATGAGCTTCCTTATGCTAGGCTGGATTTCCCATGGTCCTCCAGGGCTGCTGCAGCTCTGGAACAGGAGGCAGCAGAGATTGGGGGTGGGGGGGTGTTGGTGGTGACTCCCCAGGGTAGTGCTGATTTCACTCAAGCTTTCCTAGGGGGATAGCTGACCTGTTGACTTTGAGGCTATCTGCTTTAGAGCATCAGTGTTTAGACTTAAGAAAAAAAATCCTGAGTTCTGATCCTTTGATCAACACCCAAAGCAAACCTGCAGGACAGGTACCATCTGGACCTGGTGGTCACCTGCCTGATGTATGAGCTCCCGGTTCCCTAAGTCCCCATCTACAACAGATGGAAGGAGGACTACTGGAGATGGATGGCCCAGTGGGTCAGTCAGGGGCCTTCCACAAACCCTCCTAACTAGCTTTTTTGGTGAACTTTCAAAAATCCCACAGAAGACAGGTTCTGAGAAAGGAAGAGCGAGAGGAGCCACTGGTTTGAGGAGCTATCTTCAAGCAGTCAAGAAGGCTCTTTACACAGCAGAACTCATTCCATGCCCCACAGGAAGATAAAATAGCCATGACAATTTATGCAGCAAAGACTCCCTGCCAAGGTTGCACCGCCCTTACACCCTAATTCACTCCATACTCTGCCCAAATCTATAGCCCTTGACAAACTTTGCAAAACCAGTAAAGGGGCCTGAGATTTGTTAGCCAAAAAAAAAAAAAAAAATCTTTTGGAAATGTTTCCCAGACTCTAGTAGCGATTTCTTTTCTAAGGTGGGGATGATAGTATCCATGGCCCGTTATGCCTATAGAGGTGGTTTGTATATCTTGGTGGAGTTGCTTTTACACGAAAAGCAATTGGGTAGCAAGAGCCTTCTTGGCACATGAATAAAACCCAAGGAGACAGAGCTAAAATATGTTGTGTGTTATGTGGTCCTGAAATTGTACTTTTCTAACGCTACCCTCAAGTTTTTCAAAAGTAATAGAGTTTGGAGCATGACAGTTTTTTTTTTTTTTTCTTTTGTGGTACTAAGGATGGAACCCAGGAGCATTCTACCTTTGAGCTATACCCCCAGCCCTATTTTAATGTTTTTATTTTGAAACATGGTCTCACTAAGTTGCTGAGGGCCTAAGTTGTTGAGGCTGGCCTTGAATCTTTGATCCTCCTGTCTCCACTTCCCAAGTACTAGCATTACAGGCACGCATCGCCACGCCTGGCTTAGATGGTTCTTTTATATAAATGAAAACATGACTTAAGAAAATGCTGCCTTGGGCCTTTGTAGTGAAGCAAATGATTAAGTTGCTGGGCTTAAATATGCCAAGCTCTTTTCTCTTCTATAGGGGGTTGGGAGCCCAGCTCAGCTTCCTTGCAAGCATCTTTGCTTTGGGTGGGAAAATCTGTTTTTGAAGAGACATAAGGCAAGAAGAGGAGGGGACCAGCTCTGTGGTTGGACACATCTTAACACAAGTAGTCCCAGAAACCCCTGCTGCGGCACTTGATTTATTGGAGTACCATCAGAGGCTTATCTCCTCTCTTTAGCTGCTCTTTCCCGGCTCTGCAGACCCCAGAGGCTTGGCTCAATTTACAAGGCTGCATCCCTGGGGAATGAACACCTGCTGTCTCTCATCAGGATGCTCTCCTTCATATTCCAAGGACCAAGCAGGATCTCATCTCTCCCCCTTGTACCTTTAACCTGCAGCACTCTGAATGTAGATAATTATTTTTATCCTTTTTCATGTTAAATCCACAGCAGTTTGGGGGGGCACAAATGAAATGCAGATGAGTGCTTAAGAAAAATAAACTCTCAAAATAAGCTCCTCCAAGGATTGAAGGATTTCTCTCTTGCTAGCATCGGGGCTAAGGAAGGGTGGGCATTGTTATGTGGGTACTGTACCAGCCAGCTGATCCTCTTAAGAAAACGTGAGCATTAAAATAAAAAAAAATAAAATATAAAAAACCCTCTGTCAACGCTATCACAGGGCTCTGTGTTTCCAGAGAATTTCCCCAGAACAACTGGCTCCGCTGCCCTACACACACATCTCATCTCGGCCTTGTTCTCTGGCTGTGCGTGCACCGGAATCCCAGGGTAACATAGTTTATTGTTTTAATATCTGTCTGACACAAAGCAGAGGCATCCTCCAGTGACTCCTTATCTGTCATATGTATTTCTGTGAAAGAAATATCAAGACAAATAAGATGTTTGGGGGCATACCACGGGATGGTAGTATTTTTGCAATTGGCAGTCTTTTGCAAAAGCCAGACCCCCATCTGAACAAGACGAAAGCCACCATTCCACATTGAGATTAATCACCGAAGCACAGAGAGGGCGAGATTGCAGGCGCTGAAAAAGGGGCTTCTCTGCAGATCCTTCCCTTTAAAGAACCAGGGGTTTTGAGCTAGTGGTGTTTTTTTTTTATTATTATTCCTTGAAAAAACTAAAGAAGCAACAATAAATTGGGTTATGATTATGTCTCAGCTGAAGTAATCAGCCATGGATGAAAGAATTGGGGTGATGGTGAAAGGGATGGAAAAAAAATATATATATATGTATACACACACACACACACACATAATTTAGTCTGAAAACTAGCCTCCAGGTGGAATAGCTGAACCAGTGCAAGAGGTAGTAAAATAAAACTCTTAAAATTCACTGGTATAACCAGTGGAGGTGGGGTGGTGCACACCTGTAATCCTAGTACTTGGGAGGCTGAGACAGGAGGATTGCAGGTTCTAGACCAGCCTCAGTAACCTAGCAGGACCTTGTTTCAAAACAAACAAAAATAAATAAATAAAAAGGACTGAGTCTGTAGCTCAGAGGTAGAATGTCCCTGGGTTTTATCCCCAGTACGAAAAAAAAAAAAAAAATCATCAATACAAGTTAGAGCAGTGCAAGACCAGGGGAAAGAGGAGGAGATAAGGTGAAGTAAACAGATCATGCTTTAGTGATGGATAAAATATGACTCTTGGAGTTGAGCTTTGGTGGGTGGTACCTGGACAACTGTATCCAGCTGTGGACAGCCTCTGTTCTTTACATCAGGCATGTGGGTGCTTGTGACATTGGGCAGAATGTGCTACACAGAGAGGTGTCTCAAAATCTCTCCATCCATGGGTTCAGTGACACAAAGGGCATCTCAGTGGCCAAGTGTGTCTGTCTACAGTGCCAGACGGTGATGAAAGCCAAGGGGGCTGATTCTCCTTCCCAGAGGTGATGCCTGAGTAGCAGTGTGCACAGCGCCTGAGCCTCCTGCTGAGTTTCCCCTCCCAACTACTCCTACGGGTCATGCTTTCATAATTCAGAGACCTCAGCATTGCATATCTGCCGACCTCGAGTCCTCTTACAAGACTGTAGGTATAGCGGAGGTCAGCTTGGGGTGACCTTGTGCATGGCATATCACAATAGGTAGAATGACACCTGACCCATGGACTGAAGGAACACATTTTCCAGCTTC
>PVLC010022834.1:0-26369 GCA_004027655.1 Graphiurus murinus | reverse complement strand
TATATATATATATATATGTTTACATTTTCTTGTATGCTTGAAGACATAGAAAACGATGTATGTTTAATAAATGTAGGTAAAAATTGGCTTGGTGATGGTAATGGCCACCTATCTTGGCAGTAGCACGGAGAGGTAAAAACAAGAGCACTGGCCTCAGGGTTTTTAAGTCGGGCTTCTTGGCAAAGCTTTGGATATTAGCGATATTGCTAGTGATACCTTCATATATATACATAGTATTTTTCAACTGTTTCCTTCACTAGTTCTTTTTCCCCTCCTCTATGCCCTTTCCCAATCCCCTTCCATTACTCTACTGGTCTCTCTTATTTAAAGTCTCTTTGTTTCCTATTTTCTCTCTAGCTTCCACATATTACAGAAAACATATAACCCTTGATTTTATGAGACTGACTGATCTCAACATAATATACTCTAGGTCCATTCATGTACCTGTAAATGACATAATTTTGTTCTTCTTTATGGCTAAGTAAAATTCCATTGCGTGTATATACCACAATTTCTTTATCCATTCATCTACTGATGGACACCTAGATTGGTTCCATAATTTGGCTATTGTGAATTGTGCTGTTATAAATATGGATATGCATATATTGCTGTAGTATTCTGACTTTGATTCTTTTGGAAAGATACAGAGGCCCTAGTGTTTTGAGGAACTTCCAAGCACTTGTTCTTTACAGTAGTATCTTTCACATTAGAAATCCTCTACTGATGTCAAGATATCTTATTGTAGGTAAGAGAAGAGAATGTGTTGAGCATTTGTTCAGCAAATGTTCCCTCAGCACCTACCATGTGTCAGACACATAAAAGCAAATGGCACAGGCCCTGTCATCAAGGAGCCTACACAGTACACTGGAGAAGACAGTATGCCTGAACATCAGTACAACCCTGTAAATATGCTTTGTCCAACGTGCCACGGAATTGAAAAGAATAGAACTCAATGGACCTGCAAAAGGAGAGAAAAGGAAGAAAACTTCACTCAGAGTGGATGACGAAAGAACACAAAAGGTGATCAATAGGTAGGAACAAGACTGTGGCCAATTCCAAAAATATGTGTCTGACACAACAGACAGAAAATGCAGCAAGCATGTTAGGGTAGGAGTGGGGTGAGGTTTGAGGAGAGAAAAATCCTAGTCAAGGAACCTGGCAGCAGAGTCTAAAAGAAAGCAAACATCAGCCTCTTAGGCATTAAGGAAGTATTCTCTAAAAGAGAGAGAAGAAACTTATTTATTGTCTGTGAACCCTAACTATAATCAGATAACTAAAAATGAGTAATCACCAGCTAAAGTATAAGAAGAAATACAAATGGCCAAAAATACATGAAAAAAAGTGTTCAATATCATTAGCAATCAGGGAAATGCAAATCAAAACTACACTGAGATTCCATCTAACTCTGGTTAGAATGGCAATCATCAAGAACATAAATAACGTTTTGTACTACTGGCAAGGATGTGGAAAAGTAGGACTCTTATTCATTATTAGTGGGATTGCAAATTAGTACATCTGCTATGGAGATCACTGTGGAGATTCCTCAGAAGACTGGGAATAGAACCATTATATGACCAAGCGATGCCACACTTGGATATCTTTCCAAAGGAACCGAAGTCAGAATATTATGTGATATATGCATATCCATGTTTAAAGCAGCATGACTCACAACAGCCAAATTTTGGAAACAGCCTAGGTGTTCATGGACAGATTAAAGTTTATGAAACTGTGGTAGATGAACACACTGGAATTTTACTCAGTCATAAAGAGGAACAAAATTGTTTGCAGGAAAATAGATGGAACTAGACAACATTATGCTAAGTGAGATCAGCCAGCATCAGAAAGAGAAGGGTTATATGTTTTGTGTCATATGTGGAAGCTAGAAAAAAGCTGGGAGACAAAAGGTGCTTCAAATAAATGAGAGATACCACTAAAATAGTGGAAGAGGATTAAAGGATGGAAGTGAAGGAGAAGGAGACTTGATGAAGGAAACAATTCAAATAATGCTATGTACATATTCAAAATTATCAAAACCAATCTCAGTAACATGTATGGGGAGGTGGTGGGAGCCGGGTGGGTGCCAGAGGGAAACACCAAGTGCTGTGTACATGTATGTTTCTATCACTCTAAATTTCATTATGTCCTCCCAAAAGTGATCTGCGGATTCAATGCAATACCCATGAAATTAGCAGGGTCACTCCTCACAGACATAGAAAAATCAGTCCTTAAATTCATTTGGAACAACAAAAAGCCCAGGATAGCCAAAGTAGTTCTTAGTAACAAGAACCATGCAGGAGGTATCACAATACCTGACTTCAAACTCTACTACAAAGCCACAGTAATAAAAACAGCATGGTATTGGCAGAAAAACAGATACACAGACCAATGGAGCAGAATAGAAGACTCAGAAACAGACCCACAGACTTACAGTCAACTGATTTTTGACAAAGGAGCCAAAAATATACACTGGAAAAAGGATAGCCTCTTTAACAAATGGTGTTGGCAAAACTGGTTAACCATATGCAGGAAAAAGGAAATAAACCCCACTTTCTCACCCTGCACAAGAGTCAAGTCAAGGGATCAAAGACCTGGAAGTCAGGCCAGAGACCTTGAAGGTACTTGAAGAGGGCATAGGGCCAACACTTCAAGACATAGGCATAGGTAAAAACTTTCTCAACAAGACCTCAAAAGCACAAGCAACTCAAAGGAAGATCAATACATGGGATTGCATTAAACTAAAGAGCTTTTGTGCAGCAAATGAAACTATCAAAAACCTCAACAGACAGCCCACAGAGTGGGAGAAAATTTTTGCCAGCTACTCTTCTGATAGAGGATTAATATCTAGGATATACAGAGAACTCAAGAAACTCACAGCTAAGAAAACAAATAACCCAATCAAAAAATGGGCAAATAATCTAAATAGACACCTCACAAAAGAAGAAATACAAATGGCCAATAAATGAGGAAATGTTCCACATCATTAGCAATCTGAGAGATGAAAATCAAAATTACCTTGAGATTTCACCTAACCCCAATTAGAATGGCAATCGTCAAAAACACAAACAACAACAAATGCTGGCAAGGGTGTGGAGAAGTGAGAACCCTAAAACATTGTTGGTGGGATTGTAGATTAGTGCAACCACTTTAGAAAACAGTGATGGGGATGAATGGGAATGAACCTACCATATGATACAGCAATACCACTTCTGGGTATCTACCCAAAAGAATGGAAACCAAACTATCAGACAATGGATGTGTATCTATGTTTATAGCTGCACAATTCACAATTGCCAAACGATGGAAACAGCCACGATGTCCATCAACAGATGAATGGATTACAAAACTATAGCCGGGCGTGGTGGCGCATGCTTGTAGTCCCAGCATTCGGGAGGCTGAGACGGGAGGATCTGGGTTCGCGGCCAGCCTCAGCTACCTAGTGAGGCCCTCCGCAACTTAGTGAGACTCGGTTTCAAAATAAAGAACAAAACTATGGGATATGTACACAATGGAATTTTACTCAGCCATAAAGAAGAACAAAATCATGTTATTTCAGGGAAATGGATGCAACTGGAAAAAATTATGTTAAGTGAGATTAGTCAGTCACAAAACATTAAAAAGCATATGTTCTCCCTAATATGCAGATGCTAGGGAGAAGATGGGGCATAAGAGGGACTCCAGATGAAAAAGGAGAAAGCCTAAATAAGCAAAGAAGTTGACTTAATGGAAGGTGATGGACGGGGGTGGGGGCACCCTAATGCACATGATGTACTTTCACAAATATATCAAGGTCAATCACTAAACTGAACTTGAGAAGGAGGGAGGGCAAGGGAGTGGGGTGGGAATTGGGGAAGGGGTTAAATGAGAAATGTGTGCATATATGCCTTTATTAGCTTGTACCTAACAACAATGTATGATTACAATGCACCAATTAATAAAAATAAATTTCATTATGATGGATAATTACAATGTACCAATAAAAATATATTAACAATAAAATAAAATAATACTGGGTCATCACCAGCTAAAATATAGAAGCCTCTAAGAACAGAGTGAAGTATGATCTTGTTCAGTCTAGCAGTTGTTACCAAACCTGTTTTGAGGCATTAATATTGGCGTTAATTCTGGTTTCTTGGAAAAGTTTCCTCCCACCCACCTTTTCCTAGAATCACATTTCTTTTCTACTGGCTTCTCCCTCCACCTTCCCCCTCAACCTTGCTCTAGAGATCAGTTGTGCTATTTAGATTTGAAATCCCAACTGAAAAATACTTGATCTCTGTAGTGTGATCTCTTTAGTCCTGTGTGGTCTCCAACAAATGACCCTTCAAAATCATCCAATGATAGCTCCCAAGAAGGGACCTTCCTCTCCTGAAGAATGATGTCTGTTGGTAACAAATGACATAGGCATATTCTTTTTTTTAATTCTTATTTTATTTTATTATTTTTTATAATAATTGGTGCACTGTAATCATACATCTTTGTTAGGTACAAACTGATAAAGGCATATATGCACACATTTCTCGTTTCTTACAAGATAGAATTATTAATACATTTTCAACTCAAAATTCCACTCTGAGGAAAATTTTATGAGAGATGCAAAACACATGTGTGCCACATAGGAAGAAGGAAAAGGAACAGGAAGCCAACAATGACAAGGACCTACTTTGGGCTGGGCACCATTCTAAGTACTTGACATGTGTTGGTCAGTTTTCTTTCCTTCTTTCATTCAACTGTATTCTTTCAAGCATTCATAAGTGTCTCTATACATTACACCATTTCTACTGAGGATAAATTTGGAAATGACCCAAGCAAGGAGACTGACCATGCTAGAATCAGAGGAAACCTGTTTCTTAAAACTCTCAGATTCATATTCTTTGTTAAAGTTCCTACTCTTAAGATGATAGAGCATTTAAGGATACACTGAGATGAACATTAGTATTTCTTAATATACATAGTAGGCATAAAGAATCTTAAATACTATTGTGAGTTTAAATACTATTGTGAGTTTGCCTTGTACAAGTATATCTTCATGTTCAACATCAAGACAGTTACTAAAACTGAGTGCTGGTGTGGGAATAAACCCAGGAAGAAGAAAGACGGCATCATAAGGACTTAGCTCACCCACTTGGCAAACTCTCCTGAGCTGGCCGGGCATTCTTGACCACTGACTGACATTCTTTGCTGCATGCTTGCCTGTGCCTATTAGACCATTAAAATATTAATAGGGTCTTGGTACCTGTCAGTATTAATTTTGGAAAAGAACAAGGACATGTGGAGCCCATGGTATTGATAGATTTGTAGAATATGTTAATCATAACACTCATTATTCAGCGAAGTTACTGTTTTTTTTTTTTATGGTTTTTCTCCAGCAATCATTTTTGACATTTAACAATTTCTCATCTCCAATGAAACACACTTGATCTTTAGAAATCTATTTGGTATGTACTTTTCTAACGTTTTATAGCAATATTGAACAATTGTTGTGCCCTATCATATAATGAAAAATTTTTCTAATACCTAGAGTTAAGCTAAGAAATGAGTAGATGATGATGATGATGATGATGATGATGATGATGATTATGATGATGATGATGATGATTATGATTTTGCAGTACTGGGGATTGAATTCAGGGGCATTCTACCTCTGAGCTACACCTCCAGTCTTATTATTATTATTTTTTTTTTTTTTACAGTACTGGGGATTGAACTCAGGGGCATTCTACCTCCGAGCTATACCCCCAGCCCTATTTTTTATTCTTTATTTTGACACCGGGTCTCACTAAGTTGCGGAGGGCCTCACTAGACAGCTGAGGCTGGCCGCGAACCCGGATCCTCCGGTCTCAGCCTCCCGAATGCTGGGATTACAAGCGTGCGCCACCACGCCCGGCTTCCCAGTCTTATTTTTTTATTCTTTATTTTGAAACCGAGTCTCACTAAGTTGCAGAGGGCCTCACTAGGTAGCTGAGGCTGGCCGCAAACCCGGATCCTCCTGTTTCAGCCTCCCAAATGCTGGGATTACAAGCGTGCGCCACCACGCCAGGCTATGAGTAGATTATTGAAGCTGCATAAAAACAATATGATCCTGATTTTACTTTATTTTTATGCTTTTTTTGGTGCATTGTAGTTATGCATCATAGTGAGAGTCAGTGATACATTCATCGGTGTACACATCACTTGGTGTTTTTCCCTCTGTGTATCACCCTGTTCTCCCTTCCTCTTTTTTTTTTTTTTTTTTTTTTTTTTTTTTTTTTTTTTGCGGTATGGGGATTGAACTCAGGGGCATTCTACCTCCGAGCTACATCCCCAGCCCTATTTTTTATTCTTTATTTTGAAACCGGGTCTCACTAAGTTTCAGAGTGCCTCACTATGTAGCTGAGGCTGGCCGCGAACCCGGATCCTCCGGTCTCAGCCTCCTGAATGCTGGGATTACAAGCGTGCGCCACCATGCCCGGCCTTCCCTTCCTCTTATTTTTAAATTAATTAATTTATTGGCCTATGGTAAGGCCAGCAAGATCCAAGGCCAGCTTCTCGGGCTACCAGTCCCAGGGTGGGGACATCTGCCACCTGCAAGTAGCACTCTGTGCCTATGGACTTCAGAAAGGTTTTCCTCCTGGCTCTGTGAGAAAGCTTTTGGTAACTGCACCCTCACTCCAAACCCTATTTCAAAATGAAAAATAAAAAAGGGCTGGAGGTATAGCTCAGAGGTAGAATGCCTCTGGGTTCAATCCCCAGTAGCATCAATCAATCAATCAATCAATCAGGCTGGGGGTATAGCTTGGATGTGGAACATCCCTAAGTTCAATCCTGTATACCAAGGAAGAAAAAAAAATTTAAAGGTAACTAAGAAGTTTTGTGTTTTTGTTTTTTGGCACCTAATATCTTCAACAGAAATTACAAACAGAGGGAAAAAACAATTCATAGAGTCCCTGGGTAGTAATCACAAATTCTTTCAGGATGATGATTCTAACCCTCTTTAAGGGCAAGTACCATCACACCCAAACACGTCCCAGATTTTTTATTCTCCTCAATCTATTTTCCAATAACATTTGTAAGAAATAATTTCTAAGAGTACTTCACATACCCAAAATGAGATAGCAGTAGCAAAATGTGTATGCCACAGTCTTATGTGAGAAAGGCTTACCCTCTGCACCCAACTCCACATAGCACAATCTATATCTAAATACTCGGATGAATCAATGCTCAGGCCATACTTCAGATAGCACTATTACCACTGACTATGGCACCTGGCCCATCAAGAAGAGGACGCTGATGAAAGGGTGAGGAATCCAGGTGGAACCTGAAAGTAATTTGACTGATTGCATTATCGCCATCACTATTTATGAAATACTTCTTAATGTGGCTTCAAGCAGAAACAGAAATATTTTCAATTTGGAAGTTGAAATAACTTCCATTGTGCTTGATCTAAACTACCCACCATAAATCAGATAGTGATGCATCTCTTTTTAAATGGCCAGCATTGCTCTTCATGGCCCAGACTCGCAAAATGACAAATCGAAATAATAACAACAGGCTTCTTTGTTCCTGATAGGCCACAACCAAAATACAAAAACAAAACAAAACTCTGTTGAAGGAGGCATTTTCAGCTTTCAGTATTGTGTAGCTCATGCTTAAATTGATAATCTAAACCTCATCTCATGACCTTGAAGAAGCTCAGTATTTCAATTGTAAAATGTAAATCTCAGCCCACCTCCCAAAAGCATTCAGTGATGAATTATGTGAGAGGTAGCATCATACAAAATGGAATGCTTGAGAAACAGGGTGTTGTAATTAACTCATGATTCTCCACAACCTCCTTTGTGCTTTCTACTTCTGCCATTAGAAATCTTCAGAAAATCACTCTTTTTTCAACCTCGGTATTCAGAATATAACTGAAATTTCCTAGGTGAATGAATTCATCCCTCGTGGGTTAATTTATCATGTTAAAATCAGTGGTGAGTCCCTATTATTGCAAGGGTGGAAAGCATAATAGAAAGTATGAGAGACTATTGACACCATGAGCATCCTAAAAGTTGTTATTTTTCTGTTTAATTTCTGCCACAAGCACTTTCTCTTATAATTGACCCTTTTCTCAACAGCCTCAAGTGGAGGTGGCAGGGATGAGTGAGTGTGGGTGTGAGTGAGGAGGGACGAATAACACGGCTATCAAGACTCCCAGTCAATTGATATTTGCTCCATTATAGGCCCAATTACTAATACTCTTCATGTCAACAGTGTGTGTGTGTGTGTGTGTGTGTGTGTGTGTGTGTGTGTTACTAGGGATTGAACCCAGGGGCATTCTACCTCTGAGATACACCTCCAACCCTGTTTTATTTTTTATTTTAAAACAGGGTCCCACTATGTTGCTTAGGCTGGCCTTGAACCTGCGATCCTCCTGCTTCAGCCTCCCAAGTACTGGCATTATAGGCAAGCACTGTCATGCCTGATTTGGTACCTTTGTGAAGACAATGGTTCTCTTTGTCTCAACTTTACTAACTTTGCCACAATAATATAATAGGCTGATGCTATGGACTGAATTGTGTTCCTTTCCCCCTCAAAATTTATTTTTAGAAGTACCAACCCCTAGCCGGGTGTGGTGGCGCACGCTTGTAATCCCAGTACTTGGGAGGCTGAGACCAAAGGATCCGGGTTCGAGGCCAGCCTCAGCTACTTAGTGAGACCCTCCGCAACTTAGTGAGACCCTGTTTCAAAATAAAGAATAAAAAATAGGGCTGGGGGTATAGCTTGGAGGTAGAATGCCCCTGAGTTCAACCCCCAGTACCGCAAAAAAAAAAAAAAAAAAAAGAAGTCCCAACCCCTAATGTGATAGCATTTGGAGATGGTGCCTTTGGGAAGTAATTAGGTCTAGATGAGGTCATAATGGTGGGACCCTCATGATTGGATTACTGTAAGAAGAGAAACCAAAAAGCTGTCTTGCTCTCTTGTCCCTGCACTTGTGTACACAAAGAGGAGGCCACATGAGTATACAGTGAGATGACTACTGTCTGCAAGCCAGGACAAGATCTCACTAGACACAAACATGCTGGTGCCCTGATCTCAGATGTCAGCCTCCAGATCTGTGAGAAAATAAATGTGCAGTTTAAGCCACCCAGTCTTTGGTATTTATTATGACAATCTAAATTAAGACAGGTGGAGAGACAGAGAGATGTTGAGAAGAGTTATTTCCACAAAAACAGAGTAGTTCTAAATACAATGGACAATTATCTCATTTTATTAATATTTATGAAAGTTTTACTTAACACTAGTTGGCCAGTGTCCAGGACTGCACCCTGGCAGATTAAGCAAACAGAGTTTCTTAGAACAACAAAAACAGTCTACAAATTGAGGAATGAGAGAGGGAAGAGAGACCTTCTCAGAAAATGGAGCTGTTGGTTCAATTTTCTGCAAATGATATTCTATTCCAATTGTGGCAGAGAAGGTCAGGTGCTTTCTGATTCCTTCATGAAGAAGTTGGGCCCTTCTGAGGTTGGAGACACTGAGCCGACTGTAGGCTGGACATTCTTCCACACCTGGGTCCTGCTCTTGTCTAGTCATGGGTACTCTTTGTGGCTCTGCAGCAGCAGGTAAGCAGAACTGAGCTAAATGAAGAGGTGACTGGCCTCCAACAAAGAATCAGTTAAAAGTAAAAGTGCTCTGGGCGTGGTGGCACACACCTGTAATCCCAGTACTTGGGAGGTTGAGACAAGAGGATTGCAGGTTCCAGGACAGCCTTAGAAAGTAGTGAGACTCTTGGCAGCCTAGTGAGACCTTGTTTCAAAATAAAAATAAAATAGGAATGGGGGTGTAGCTAGGAGGTAAAATGCCCCTGGGTTCAATTCCCAGTACCACATACACACAAAATAAAATAAAATAAAAAATAAATAAATAAAAAGAAAAAGTGCTAAATTATACTCTACCACCAGAATTTGATCAGTTCTGGCCTATGGCAAAGTTGAAGCTTTCTACTTGGCTCCATATAGTTGTGTTACATCAGGACTTCTTCAAGGCTGAAATACACAGCTAGGTTCACCAGCTGCCAAAGGTCAAAAGAGAAAGCACTCTCAGAGGGGAATCAGTTTCCAATAACCTAAGAGTTTCTCCCTGCTATTAAAAAATAAACAATAAACTGGGTATGGTGGCATACACTCCTGTAATCCCAGTACTTGGGAGGCTGAGACAGGAGGATCCTGGGTTCAAAGCCAGCCTCAGCAACTCAGTGAGGTCTTCAGCAACCTAGTGAGACCCTGTTTCAAAATAAAAAAATAAAATAGTGCTGGGGGTATAGCTCAGACATAGAATACTCCTGGGCTCAATCTCCAGTACCAAAAAAAAGGAATAAAATGTCAGTGCCATTCAGGCAAGTAAGATAAAGATATGGAAATGAAAGCTCTGCCTAATACAGCTGCAAGGTGTGTTTTTTAATAAAACTGATTTGGATCAACTTGAGATAACTGCTAAGAGTACAAGGTTTTACTTTTCGATACATCATTTGTTTTTTGTTTCTGATCTGGGCTTAAAAGGAACATTGCCAGTGTTTTTCCAGTGGCACGGTGTAGTTCTAGAAGAGTTAAAATAAGAGACTCTACCTGCTTAATCTGCCAGAAAACACACGAGAGGAGCAATCAGCTCTGGGAAGAGTCGCTCTGAATGAGGTATGCCTGGCTGCTTTAGGCCGTGCTGTTTGTCAGTCTTTCAAAATTCAAGTCATTACCAGATGCTGATCTACTATAATATTGTGATATTTTATCTGATTACACTTACCTGATTGTGCCTTATCTGCTATTTGCCTTCCCATTCTTCCATGTATATTAAATGCAGGTGCTTTTATTATTCCGAGAGCTAGGAAGTGTTGACTGCTCTGAATATAAATGGGGATATTATATCATTAACTTGCTCCAAAAGCAGGGCCATTCACTGTGTAAATCACGTGCGAGGTACCTGGTGGAGACACAGTAAACCATAATGTCTCGAGAAAGAAAGCGATGAGGAACGGATGAGGAGATAAAAATTTAAGGCGTTGTCAAAGACGGGTAATCTTCAAAAATCCTATTTGGTTTTTTCAAACTAGCATTTGTTGGCAATATAACCTTTATATTAGAAACTTTTTTAAGTTCATGAGAATAATCTTCTGGGAGAGTCATCACAACATGGAATGCTACTGCTAGGAGGACTGCATAAAAACACAACCACTGACATTCTGTGTCCAAGTCAGGAGAACACTTTGAACTTAGTCTAATCTTTTAAAGACGTATTCTTTACTTTGGCCCATATCTTCTTACCCTATCTGGATGTACTGCTCAAACACGGTGAGCAAATGGCCAGATGCTTTCAGCATTTCCAGGCGAATAATTTAGAATCTGGTGGCAAATTTCAAAGGACGTGATCTGCAGTGAATGAAGGCAGAACCGTGACAATGTGCGGCTGCCCAACAGTCTGGGGTTATACGCTCTGCTTGGCTTCCACTATGCTGGCCTCACTAAAAGTTAATCCCCAGCTATTTAAGTGGAAAGATTCAGAAAATCCATTTTCAGAGTAAATGTTATGTGAGAGGTGAAATGAGCCACTGCCCTCAGTTGTCTAAAGTATCAGATGGTCTGCTCATTCATCAGAGTGTCAGACTCTTGACTGACTAATGCAGCATCTGGGATTCAGGCCTCCTAAAGAAGCAGGAGTGACCATCTTTGCTGGAAGGAGTGTGGCAGAGTCACCTTCTGTAAGATCTGAAGGTGTGAGACTAAAGAGAACAAGTGTGAGGACAACCGGGCACATGAAGGGGAAGGTAACCAAGGAGGATGTGGTTTCTGCTCTCATTTTCCCGGGGCAAGCAGAGTGCAGGCCCAGGGTATAGGTGCTCCTCCTCCTTCTCACCCTCACCATCACACAGAAATGCACAGAGCAGTCCATTTTCTTTTACCTGAACCTGTGTATGTTTAAAACATCCTTGTAAGTAAAGCTTGTACTTTTTATCATGGGAACCTTTATTATTACTGTATAACCATGTTTTGTTTTTAACTTGTATGCTTGAAAGCAAAACATGACTATGGAAGATGGTCTGGTCTTTCAATTAATTCCAAATTTGCATGTGTTTTTTCAGAAAAGATATTTTAATAAAATTCTCATAACATGATTAAATTTCCACATATTTGTTTATATAGAAAGTAATTTTAACTAGGTATTATTTTACATTGCTTAGAAGATATAGTCTCAAAAATTAGTAAAAATGGGAAATAAATATCCTAAACATAAACACCAAAACTCTATATAAGGAAAACAAAAGAGACTATGTGGCTAGCTCACAGAAGGCAATAACCATAAAGGTAAAAAAGAGGATAAATTATACTTTATCAAAATTAAAATCTTCTACTCATCAAAAGACACCATTAGGAAAATGGAGAGGCAATCCACAGACTTGGAGGAAACCCTGGTAAAACACATATCTGACAAAGGACTGGTATCCAGGACATGGAAAGGACTGTGACAACAGGACAATAAAAAGACAAATGACCCAAATAAAGATGAACAAAGGACCAAGGCAAAAGTAATATACATGCAAGGCCAACAAACACATGGAAAAGTGTTCCACAACATGCACCATTCAGGAAATTAAAACCACAAGGAGACACACTATGCCTTCACCAGACTGGATACAGAGGCCGATGCCGTCAAACATAGGTAAGGTGGTGGAGCACCTGGAGCACCTCTCGGTGGTAAGGTAAATGACACAACTATGCTGGGAAAGGGTTGTCAGTTTCGTCTAAAAGTTGTAGAAACAGTTCCACAAGTAGCTGTTCACCCAATACAAATGAAAATATATTCACAAAAGACTGGTACAAGAATGTTCATTGATATTTTCTTCATATAACCACAACTAGAAACAATCCCAGTGTCCATCGACAGAAGAACAGGTAAATTGTGGTAAGCAATGAAACTAGTAACACAAAAGAACAAGTCACTAACACATGAGAGGATATGGATAAATCTCACAGATGTTATGCAGAGTGAAAGAAATCTTACACAAAAGAGTATGTAGTGTATGAATTCATTTACATGATTCTAGAATATCAAAATTATCAGAATGAAAAAATTCAAACAGGAGTTGCCTCCTGGGCTTAGGGGAGGAATTCACTGGAAAGAACAGTCAAAATTCTTTGTGTTCTATATCTTGATACATTCACATTTTCTCACAAAGCTCAGTGAATGTATCCTTAAGATGGTACATTTCAATGTAAACTCTACATCAAAAATATAAACTGGTCATGGTGGCACATGCCTATAATCCCATTACTTATGAAGCAGAGACAGGAGGATCATAGGTTACCTAGCCTCCGCAATTTAGCAAAGTCCCTTAGCAATTTAGCAAGACCTTAAATAAAAAATACAAAAATAGAACTGGGGATGAGCTCAGAGGTAGAAGGCCTCTGGATTCAACCTCCAGTACCAAAAAAAAAAAGGGAGAGAAAAGAAAAATTATATTTATATACACACATACACACAAACATTGAACTCTGGTTAATAATATGTATTTGAAGCATTTAGAGGAGGTGTACTAGTATCTTCAATTCACTTTGTAATACATCTCAAATAATAAGATGGATTAATGAATGGATAGGC
Organism: Graphiurus murinus; assembly: GCA_004027655.1. Taxonomy (NCBI): domain Eukaryota; kingdom Metazoa; phylum Chordata; class Mammalia; order Rodentia; family Gliridae; genus Graphiurus; species Graphiurus murinus. Next base: position 12,764 of record PVLC010022834.1, on the reverse strand, counting down.
ATGTACCAAGCAAGTATAAAGTTTTAATGATAGGATCTAGGTGCTAGTACATGGGTGTTCATTGTAAAATTTTTACAATATTTCTATATATTTGAATATTTATAATAAAATATTATAAATAATTAAAAATAAGCCAGGGGTGGTGGTACATGCTTGTAATCCCTGTACTTGGGAGGCTGAGACAGGAGGATCACAGGTTCAAGGACTGCCTCAGCAAGTAGTGAGATTCTCATCAACTTAGTGAGACCATGTTTTAAAAATAAAATTAGGGAGCCGGGCATGGTGGCGCACGCTTGTAATCCCAGCATTCGGGAGGTTGAGACCGGAGGATCCGGGTTTGAGGCCAGCCTCAGCTACCTAGTGAGGCACTCCATAACTTAGCGAGACCCAGTTTCAAAATAAAGAATAAAAAATAGGGCTGGGGGTATAGCTCGGAGGTAGAATGCCCCTGAGTTCAATCTCCAGTACCAAAAAATAAAATAAAATAAAATTTGGGCTGGGAGTAGGTTGTAGGTAGAAAGAATGCCCCTGGGGCTTAATCCTCAGTGAAAAAGAAGAAGAAAAAGGAGGAGGAGGAGGAGGAGGAGGAGGAGGAGGAGGAGGAGGAGGAGAAGGAAAGAGAGAGAGAAAGAAAAAAAGAAAAAGAAATTATGTATGGTGACTATGTATAGTAGTAAACTTGCTGTTTGGCCATTTGTAGATTTCAAATTATACTCCAACATGCCTAAATTTACTAAGTTTCACAAAATCTGGGGTTTTGCACACATGTGCATGTGCATGCACGTGTGTGTGTGTGTGTGTGTGTGTGTGTGTGTGTGTGTTAGTGACTGAGGGTTGAATCCAGGGCATTCTACCACTGAGCTACATCCCTTGTCCTTTTTATTTCTGAAACTGTGTCTCACTGAATTATCCAGGATAGCCTTGAACCTGTAATCTTCCTGTCTCAGTCTCCAATGGTCTGGGATGACAGGCCTGTGCCACTGGGCCCCACTGGTTTTTTATTTTTTATTGATTGGAAGCATCTAGTACTATGGGATATACAGTATGTAATAAATATTTGCAGACTGAATTTTATCACATATAATTCTTAATCAGGCCCTTTAGTGCTTAGAAAGTGAGATATAATAAAAGCAATGTGAATGTTTTCTACATTCCAGCCCATGACCCAGAGTATTCTTAAAATAAGTATAGATGATTCCAACACTGTTTAATATAAGCTAACTAAATTGATTTCAAAATGATGGTGGGAGATAATAAAAGAGATATCCAATAATTCATGCATTTCATTGATCTAAAACTTGGTTGGGCAAAACTATCTGAGAGTTTTGTGAGAAATTCAGGTTTCTAGAATTGGAGATTCCTACTCAGCAGTTCTATTAGTCCTTAATAAAGGTCCTCACATAATTTCAGTGCATATCTAGTTTTGTCAATCAATGGTCTTGTGCATTTCCTTTTAATTACTTCAAACATATCTTCCAAAAACACGGCAAGAGAAGTAACATTTTTTAGCATCTACATACCAGACACCATTCATGTTGTCCCATCTAGATCTCATAGTAACCCTTCCAGGTATTATTAACCATACTTTACAGTTAGGAAAATTAAACTTAGTTAATTTTAAGTAATTTTGTCCAAATTTGATATAACAAGCAGGGGAAGAACTAAGATTGGCAGCCAGATAGATCCACACTATCATGAACCTTTTTTTTTTTTTAATTCTTTATTTTTTGAAACAGGGTCTCACTAAGTTGCGGAGTGCCTCACGGGGTAGCTGAGGCTGGCCTCGAACCCGGATCCTCCAGTCTCAGCCTCCCAAATGCTGGGATTACAAGCATGCGCCACCACACCCAGCTATCATGAACCTTTTCAAAAGGATAAGGAGGAAAGTTACTGAGAAAGTTTCTCATCTGGCATTACAGACAGAAGTAACTTTGACATTTCTTATTTAAATGCCTGCTGGTATAATTCCCACCTCTGTGTTGTTCTAGTACCATTGGAAAAGATTAGCTGACCTGACCTTCATTATGCAGCTCCAAGGAAGGCTCTGTGTGCGTGACAGAGAGGGAGAGCAGAGATACACTAAAATTCTAGGGTTTTGTTCCCCAATATTTTCTGCATCTAGATTACCCTACTTTGGATCTTCAGAGTTCTTCTTCAAATGAAATATTGCTTGTTCCTCTCACAAAAAGAAAAAAAATAACAATCCATAGCATTTGACTATTAAAACACATCTTGGGCAGGCTGGGTGTGATGGCACAAGCCTGTCTTGCTATGCTGCTAAGACAGAAGGATCCCAGGTTCAAGGACAGCTCAGCAACATAGCAAGACTCTCAGCAAGCTACTGAGATCCTGTTTCAAAAGTAAAAAAGGGCTGGAGGTGTAGCACAGAGGTTGAATACCCCTGGGTTCAATCCCCATAACACACACACACACACACACACACACACACACACACACACACACACACACACACCACAACACATCTCAGGCAAACTGTTATTTGCCTACTAGTTAGAATGAAGAATCCTTAGTCAAGATCAACAGAAAATTGCTACCTTCTTCCTGGATTACTAACATGACTATCTGGGCTTTAGTTCTCTCATGTTGTTTTTAGGTTTGGAGATTAAGCTCATGCAATACAATACATTTTGTCACACACATGCAAAATATTTTTATTAAGATTTCTGTCTCATACGGTTGTCCATAAAGTCAGAGTCTTCTGTTAGGGATATTTAGGATTAGGAATCAGGTGTTCAAAATAAAAAATTCCCATTTTTCTTTATGTGATTTCACAACAGGGACCTGGAACAACCTAAGTATCCTATTCCATATCTCAATGTGCCCCTCTCTGCAGAGTGCACAAGACACCCTGTTGCATATCCCAGTCCAAAGACACTCAACTGTCTTCCTTACCTATGTGCATGTACACTCTATTTACTAACTAAATGGTCAGATCTTCTATACCTAATTCCTTTTCATTCTAGATATCTCCACCCCAAGAGGCATCAATGTGTACATAATCACTTAATATGACACACTAAAGAAATATAAGCCCTAATATAATATCCTGCATGATTTTTTCATTAGCAAATACCAGAAATGCCTGAGTAACAAAAACAGATGTTTCCACAACCCTCTTGTTATAGTGCAAGTCTCTCCAGCAGGAAGGACCCACGAAGGAAGTAGTGGATTGCCAGAAAGGCAAACACTGTATGAAGACTATTAAACTGCTTTCAAACTTTTTTTGAGGGGGGACTGGGGATTGAATGTAGGCATTGAGCATGCTAGGATGGTAGGTAAGCACTATGCCACTGAGCTATACCCACATTTCTTTTCTTTCCTTTTTTTCTTTCCCTCCCTCCCTCCTTTCTTCTTTCATTATTATTTTTCTCTTTCTTCTATCTCTCCCCTCCCTCCCTCCCTACTTACCTCCCTTTCTTCCTTCCTCCTTTCTTCCTTTTTTCAGACTTGGTCTCACCACGTAACCCAGGAAGCACTGTACCACTAAGGTATACCCACAACTCTTTTCTTTCCTTTTATTTTTTTTCCTTTCTTCTCTCCCTCCCTCTCTCCCATCCTTCCCTTTTCAGATTTCAGACAGGGTCTCACTATGTTACCCAGGATCTCAAGCTTGTGATCCTCCTACCTCAGCATCCTGAAAAGCTGGGATTAAAGGCATGTACCACCATTTCAGCTTGTTTCGAAACTTCTAACTACCCTGCCTACACCTGCCAAAAAGCTGATGGTACGTCATAGGCATTTCCTGCCACCTCATTCCTGTCTGCAGAAATGCATAAGTAATTATTTGGCTTTATATCTCACTCGAGAGTTCGAATCATCTCCTTGCACATTCATAGAGTTGAGAATGCTGGCAGGTACCAATGAGGGAAACAGTAAGTATTAGGCAATATATCTATCAAACTGCTATGAAATTTTAGTTCCTGTGTCACATTTACCAGAGAAATGTGGCAAAGACTGCAAGTATCTTTAGCTACAAAAGTTGGCTTTTATACAAGTTAGTTGACAATACATATTTAGTAAAGACACTGCATAATGGATCCTTATAAACATTCCATATATAAGCCAGGTATGGTTCACATGCCTATAATCCCAGTACTTGGGAGGCTGAGACAAGAGGATCACAGGTTCAAGGCCAGCCTCAGCAATTTAGCAAGATCCTGTTTCAAAATTTAAATAGGGGGAGGGGCTAGGGATGTAACTCAGACGTAGCCCAGAGGTTGTACTGAGTTCAACTCCTATGAAAAAAAAAAAAGTGTTTAAATAAATTTAAAAGTCCACAAATAAAAAACTAGTCCATGAAATAGTTTACTGGCAGAGTTTTACAGATCACTAATAAAACCTATACTCCTTTCTCATCCCATGACATCAGGGTTAAATTCAACTCACTCAAGCCATGGCAAACTTCCATGACATCAAGGTCAGAAGTACAGTTCATAAAAGTAGACAAGGGGTGACATCCTGTTTCCCACTTTACAATGTACCTCCCTACACCAATGCTCAGTTGCTCACCTATTAGTCTTTGTTAATCTGTAAAAATTTTGTTATCTCTTAAGACTCACTGCTATCTAAGAGTCTGGGTCAGAAAACATAGTTAAAAGTCAAAAGGAGTTGAGTAGCTATTTGCTTACAGACAAACTCATCCATCTAGAGATTGATCTCTGCCAAGTTCTCCATGATTTTGTTACTGTTATTTATGAGGTGCCACAGCATTGTGTTTCAGGGATCACCAACCAGTCAGCACTGATGGCTATGTATTTTTCTTGCTCACTCAGTGGCAAGAAACATATATAATAAATTCTTAGGAACTTTATCTCTTTCAGTTAGAGTCAAAATAACTGCTGACTCAGTGGCCTCCAAATCTATTCCTGGGTAAAGAGAGGATCACCCGCTACAGAAAAGAGGGATTTCAAAACTTCAGCATTTCCAACAAGAAGAGAAGTACCGATGAGAAGCAAAATAAGAAGTTGTTCCATGACTCTGAAATTGTTTCTATGTGTTTTTATATTCTTTAAATATGTTCCCCTAGAAAGATAGCAACAGATTAATTGCCCACATGTCCATTTGATTAAAAAAAAAACTTTTAAATAAACTTATTTTGGTTTTATGGTTGCAGATAGAGTTGTTAACCATCTGCCTTTGTATTATTTAAGCATTAAACAACTAAATGTTATTTTACAACCAGAAAACAGTTATTCATAAAATTGTACATTTATTCCCCAATAATTTTTCTTTGCTGTTTAATAAGGGCTGAAAGCTGCCATTACTTCAAGTCTTTTTTAAAATTCATTACCTACCATACTAAGAAAAACAGATGATAATATAGTATTTCATTGAAAATAAAGAAGGCCTTAAAGAGGTTTTGTTTTTTTTAATTTACTAGCAGCATCAATTATCTCCTTTTGAGGAAATAGGTAAGAGAGAAAATGGCAACCTAAATCAGCACTCACACACTAAAAGAAGTCAAAGTGCCTCAATCTGCCAGCTGACAGTAGAACCATCCCCTCTCTAATACTCTCCTGCACAAGAAGAGAAAATGGATAAATGAACTCATATTCCACTTCTCTACTTCTTCAGAACACAGAAGGGGTACATCTCTAAAATCAGACAATATATCATATGAAATAAGTGGATAATTCTTTGCTATAAAGGGTAGGGGATAGAGGAAAACTAGGGTAAAGAGAGGTGGAGAGAACCACTGGTGAGGAGGGCCTTCACTCAATGGCCAGTGAGAAAGTGAAGTCTTCAATCTAACAACCCAGAATGATCCGAAACCTGCCAAAGCCCATGTGATTGAGCTTGGAAGTGGATCATCTCGAAAGATTAGCCTTTGGATAAGACCACAGCCCCAGCAGACACTCAGTGGGATCCTTATGAGAGATCCTATACCACAGAAGCCATTTAAGCTATACTTGAATTTCGGACTAACACAAATTGTGAGATTACTAAATATTGTTTTAAGAAGTTTTGGGAGAGTTAGAGATAACCAATCCAGCCTGTTTCTTCAAGTCATTGAGACAAAGTCTTTACTATGATGAGGTTCAAATGTCCTACAAATCTTGCAGTGATTCCACTTCTAAATTCTCCAATGGCTTTAAAAAGCGTGAATCCTTTATAAAATAAACAAAGAATGATACTTCTCAGGCTCTTTCTGCAAAGTCCCCAAACTATCTGTATATAAGAGTTTCTGAAAGGAGACTATTGAAGCAACAATTATTATTATTATTACTACTACTACTACTACTATTAGGTACTGGGGATTGAATCTAGAGGCATTTTATCTTCGAGCTACACCTCCTGCCCTTTTTATTTTTTATTTTGAAACAGGGTCTCTCTAAGTTGCTGAGGCTAGTCCTGAATCTGTGATTTTTCTGTCTCAGCTTTACCAAGTACTGGGATTACCACCATGCCAGGCCAAATAACATTTTTAAATAACCCCAACATGGAAACTGAACTCAGCAGAGATATATAGTGCCTCTATGACAGTTATAGAATGTGCCTGTAGAAACTAAACTTAGTAATTGCTTTTTTCGGGGGGGGGGGGTACTGGGGATTGAACCTAGGGGCAGTGTACCTCTGAGCTACATCCCTAGCCCAATTTTATTTTTTATGTGGAAACAGGGTCTCTCTAAGTTGCTGAAAGCCTCACTAAATTGGTGAAGCTAGATTCAAGCCTGCATTCCTCCTGTTTCAGCCTCTCAACTACTGGGATTACAGGCATATGCTGCTGAGCCCAGATAGCATTCGATAATTCTAATAATAAGAAATCTAATATCTTCCTACATAGAGAGAGACAGAAAACCTAAGTATATTTTGATTTACTGAGACTATAGCTAAGTAGCTAAATATTGCTAAAGTTACAGTAGGAAATAATCTTTTTAGCAAAAAGTTAACTTTTCTATGAAATATAATACACAAAAGTCCACAAATCATAACATTTGATGAATTTTGCAAAGAGAACATGCCAGTATAACCTAACCCTCACTTAGATGAAGGAATAGCCCTTCTCATGACCCCTTCTGTGTCTGCCTTCTTTCATTCACTTGGTATCACATTTGTGAAATCCTTTCATATTACATGTAGCAGTAGTGTGTTCATATTCATTGCTACATAACATTTCATTTTATGAAGTAAATATGTCTCTTCTAATATAACATAAAAACAGTTCTAACAGGTACATACTTAGGAGTCAGACTGTTGGGTCATAGTTTATATATTTAGAAAATACTCCTAAAGAGTTTTTCCAACTTGTATACTCATTATACTCCCACCAGCAGTTTTGAGCTGCTTCAGTTTTTAATTTTAGTCATTTGGATGGTTATGTAGTAGAACTTCATCATGACTTTCATTTATAAAGCTCTGAGGACTAATAAGGTCAAATAACATTTTTCTCTCTTTCAGAAATTTGATTAATCAGTTATCTCCATCATCCTATAAACATAATTTTTCTCATCTTGAGAAACAAACCAAGCTGGGTGTGTGGCATGTGCTCATAACTCTGGTACTTGGGAGGCTGAGAAAAGAGGATCACATGCCTTGAGACCAGCCTCAGCAACACAGTAAGACTCTCAGCAACCTAGTGAGACACTGTTTCAAAATAAAAGGTACCTCTATAGTTCAGAGGTAAGATGTCCCTATATTCAATCTCAGTACTGCAAAAAAAGAAAAATAATTAAATAAATAGAAGGAGGATTAGTTCAAATCAGCAATGTCTACAAAGAAACAAATCAAATCCCCCAAATTCCCAATTTTTAGAGTAATAACAAACTAACAATATCCTTTTTTTTTCTTTCTTTCTTTCCTTCCTTTTCTTTTTTCATTGGTATTGGGGATTGAACCCAGAAGCATTCCACCTTTGAGCTACATCCTTAGCTCTATTTTATTTTTTATTTTGAAACATGGTATCATTAAGTTGCTGAGAATCTCACTACATGGTTGAAGCTGTCTTCAAAACAGCAATTCTCCTGTCTTAGCCTCCCAAGTACTTGGATTACACGCATGCGCCACCATGTCCAGGTATACTGACAATATTCCATTTATTAACTGAAATGGCAGTAGCATATCTATTCAATCTACAGTCATATGAGGACTCATTTTAAAGACAATCTACAAAAGGCAAACAAAGATAACCTGCATATTAGAATTACCAAGCAAAGATATTAAAGGAGTTACGACTGCTCAGTGAAGTATGAAAAAATAATGTCTGGATGAATGAAGTGAGAACCAGAAAATACAAAAATAACTAAATGGAGATTTTAAAATTGGAGAACATACTGTACAAAAAAAAAATTAAAAGTTACTATAGGGGGTTAATAGCAGAACGGAAAGAAAATTGGAATGAAACAGTGAACTTAAAGATTCTGCACAAAATTATCCAATCTGAACAAGAGAGAAAATTTATTTGTAAAAGAGCTTCAGGGAAGCTGGGCATGGTGGTGCACACTTGTAATCCCAGTACTTGGGAGGCTGAGACCAGAGGATCCGGGTTCACAGCTAACCTCAGCTACTTAGTGAGGCCCTCCGCAACTGAGTGAGACCCTGTTTCAAAAATAAAAAAGAGTTAAAAAATAGGGCTGGGGGGTGTAACTTGGAGGTAGAATGCCCCTGGGTTCAATCCCCAGTGCCCCCCCACCAAAAAAAAGAGCCTCAAGGACCATTATGACAATATCAAAAGACATTAAATAAGTGATTGAAGTCTCCGAAGATGATGAAAGAGAAGATAAAGCAAAATTTATGATGGCAGCAAGAAAAAATGGCATATTATACACAAGGGAACAATAACTCAAATACCATGGACTTCTTATTAGAAATTATGAAGGCCAGAAGACATTGGAATACCTTTTTAGTACTGACAGGAGAAAAAAAGCAACCCAGATTTCTAGATCCAGTGAAAATACCCAGTAAAAATGAAGGTAAACTGAACAAGGTGGGACATACCTGTAATTCCAGTACTTAGAATACTGAGACAGGAGGATTGCAGGTTCAAGGCCAGCCTCAGGAGCTTAGCAAGACTCTTCAGCAACCTAGCAAGATCCTTTTTTAAAAAAACAAAAAATAAAAAGGGCCGAGGGTGCAGGTAAGCTGTAGAATACCCCTGGGTTCAATTCCCAGTAACACACAGCACACACACACACACACACACACACACACACACACACACACACACGAAGTAGCTCCACTTCTGGTCAAAGTGGAGTAACAGGTACAGGATTTACTCATCTACCTGAAACAACCAAAGAACAAAAAATATGTGAAGTGACAGCCTTGAGGACACTGGACATTGTACAACAAAAGACAGTGATCGTTGTCAGGTAGAAAACAAAGAGAAGTACTACAATTATCTTGAGAGAGTACCAGGACATAGAACAGGGAAACAGAACTCAGGCAGAGCACAGGTCACTTCCTAAGTTAAGGAAATGAGAGCCCAGAGAGACTAGAGCAACAAGAACTCTCAGGAGACTGTAGCTAAAAAAGCAACACTGAAAGAAAACTCAAGATCTACAGAGGGTCCCCTCAAGTAATCAGGTGTATCCTGAATAAGGCATGCATGTGAGGAAGCAACCTGAGGTCAAGGAAATAACCACCATGAAGGAGTGAAGATGATAGGGCACAGCACCCACCCAGGGCTAGAAGCAGTGCTCACCTGCTCACAGCAGCCAGGCTGGAAGGTCTCATGACTCACATCATGAATGTCAAGATACAGTAGTGTGTTTAGTAGCAGACCTACAAAAGCGCATGATGCAGTCCTGTCCAACCAATCTTAAAAGCAAGACTGGAAAGGATCAAACTATTTGCAAGTCACTTAACTGTGTTGTGAGCGTAAAAATGCTCATGACTATATGAGTAAAAATATCCAGTACCCAAAAAAGTAAAATTCACAATGTGTGTCATTCAATCAAAAATTGCCAAGTCTATAGAGAAACTAGAAAATATGGCCCATCATGAGAAGAAAAACTAATCAACTGAAACAAGCACAAAACTGGCACAGCTGCTAGAATAAGACAAGGACTTTTAAAAAGTTATAACTGCATTCTGTATGCTCAAAAAGGTTGAGACATGGGAGATAAAAAATGAATATCAAACTTAAAACAAAAACTACAAGTGCAATACAAGAACTATATCAGATGGATTAACAGCCAGTTAGATATTACAGAACAAAATATTGGAGAACTTAAAAGACAGAAAGAAAAGATCATTTTAAATGGACATCATAAGATATGGTAAAACTTTTGAGTATATTATATGTATAATTGGAGTCATCAAAGAAAGAAAAGGGCAATAAAAAATATTTGAAGAAATGGCCAAATTTTTCCACATTTGATAGAAAGGATAAACTCACAAATTCAAGAATCTCAGTGAACTCCAAATGAAAGCACAAAAGTGTTTTAAGTAAGACACCGGTGGGACTGTCAAATGGTGCAGTCATTTGGAGAACCACTTGCCAGTTCTTCAAGAAGTTAAGCATAGAGTTATGACCCAGCAATTCTACTTCTAATAAATACACAAAAGCAATGAAAACACGTATCCACATATTGACTTGCACATTTATGTTCATAGAAACATTATTTATAATAGTCAAAAAGTGGTAGAAGACAATAGTCAACCAACAAATGAATGGTTAAACAAAATGCTTAACTGTAAAATGCAACATTATTGCAATAAAAAGTAATACTGACACATGTGACTAGGTGGATGAACCCTGAAAAATAAGGAAGACAGACACAAAAGGCCACCTGTTTTATGATTTCGTGTTTATAGGATTCCAGAATAGGCAAAGCCATGAAGACACAAGGTATTCTAATGGTTGCCAGGGCCCAGGGAGTGACTGCTGGTATGTATGAGGAAAATGTTCTGGATTTAGAAAGTGTTGATGGATACTTAAGTCTGTAAAAAACCAATGAACTGCACACTTTTAAAAGGTAAACTTTAAAGTATATGAATGATATATGGACAAAGCTATAAAAATAACAGAAATGAGAGCTGGGCATGGTAGCACACGCTTGTAATCCCAGTTCTTAGGAAGCTGACACAGGAGATTCACAGGTTCAAAGCCAGCCTCAGCAACTCAGTGAGGCTCTCAGCAACCTAGCGAGACCATTTCCAAATAAAAATAGGCCTGGGGGTGTAAATTGGAGGTAGAAGGTTTCTAGGTTCCATCCACAGTAACACACACACACACACACACACACACACACACACACACACACACACTACACATAGCATAACACACTTCTAAATAACTCACAAGTCAAAGAAAGAATTAAAAGAACTACCTTATCAGAATATTGCAAAACATCACAGACTGAGCAGTTACAAGTTTATAAGCTTTTAAGTAAATGAAGAGCCAGATTTAATTACTTAATTCTAAATATTTCAAAACGCTACTAGAGAAGGTAATAGAGCTGTTGCAGGAATAGAAACAAGGTTTTTATACCATCAAGTATTTTTCCTATAAACTGACAAGAAGCAGCTCTCTCTTGGCCTGATGGCAACGAAAGACAGAAGATGAATCATTACTTGTGGAAAACAATTTATTTAGTCACTCTGGATTGCTGTTATTTATTACGTGTCAGTGCATACCCTTAGTTCAATTAAATATAAAAATCTGAAGTTCTCTCTTCTCCCCCATCCCATCCTTTAAAAGAGAAATTACACAAATGCAAAATATTAAAAAAAAATTTAACTTTATAGTGTTTTTATTATTTTACTAAGATGTTGTTACATGTCTGCAACAAAGGAGTCATTGTGTTGACTACTTAGATTTAAATGCTTAGAGAGATCACTGTGAAAATATAATGAGAGACCTCTTCTTTCAGGATACTACAAACTCCCCAAACTGTAACAAGGCATTCAGAGAAAGTGTTCACAGCCATACTGTCCTGAATTGTGAGGAAGCCTGAGACAGCTAATTCACAGCTAATGAAAGGTCTGGTTTCCTGAGTATGAGTGAATTCTTTCAGATAAATTACTACATTCATACTTGTTAACATATATAATATTTCACTTTGACCATGCTACTACAGAGTTTACATCATTCAATTGCCATCAACCATTAAAAAAAAAATCATGTTCACAGCCGGGCGTGGTGGCACACGCTTGTAATCCCAGCATTTGGGAGGCTGAGACCAGAGGATCCAGGTTCACGGCCAGCCTCAGCTATCCAGTGAGGCACTCCTCAACTTAGTAAGACCCTGTTTCAAAACAAAGAATTAAAAAAAAAAATAGGGCTGGGGGTATAGCTCAGAAGTAGAATGCCCCTGAGTTCAATCCCCAGTACCACAAAAAAAAAAAAAAAAAAATCATGTTCATATTAAGAACCAGACATATAATGGCAACAATTACCATGGAAGAAAATACTTGGGAATATATCAAGAGAGTAAGTAGTATTAAGAAATGTATGTTAACTAATGTGTCACTTACCCCTGACAAGCATAAAAACCTGTTATCCCTAATTATGTTCCTCATGGAGCTTATCCTTTGAAAGTTTCAAAGGCAGCAACTAGTTGTAGCTTTCAGTGATAAACTTTTTATGGCTTTAAACAATGTTTTTTTTTTTTTTTAATTTTTTATTGTAGTAATTCGTGCAACATAGCATATCTCTTTGTTAAGTACAAGTTGTTAACAACATATTTGCACACACTTCTCATTTGACCCCTTCCCCAATTCCCACCCCATTCCCTCCCCCTCCCTCCCCCTCAAGTTCACATCAGTGAGTGACCTTGATATGATTGTGTAAGTACATCATG
>PVLC010022833.1:0-26322 GCA_004027655.1 Graphiurus murinus | reverse complement strand
AAAGCCCTTTCTATTTGACCATTGGAGTAGCTATTTGAAGAGCTGAAAGCTGTTCTTTACATGATAAGGAGAAAATATATACTGTACAAGTAGTTCTCGTGTGTGTGTGTGTGTGTGTGTGTGTGTGTGTGTGTGTGTGTGTGTTTTACTGGGGATTGAACCCAGGATCATTTTTACCTTTAAGCTACATCCCAAGCCCTTTTTATTTTTTTTGTTTTGAAACAGGGTCTCATGAGGTTGCTGAGAGTCTTATTAAGTTGCTGAGACTGGTCTGGAACCTGCAATCCTCCTGTCTCAGTCTCTCAAGTACTGAAATTACAGGTGTGTACCACCACACCCAGCTGCTTACTTCTCATACTTCAATTGGCACACAGATCTCCTAAAAATCTTGTTGAAATTCAGATTCTAATTCAGGGGAATATAATTGAGCATTTCTAACAAGTCTCCAGGTAAGGCTGCCTTCTGAGACTCACACTTTGAATGGCAGGTTCTATGTAATCCCAGAGGGAAAAAGGAGACTTGTTGAAGAAAGCTAAATAAGGGTTCTTCTAGGGAGAAGATGGGGCATAGGAGGGTCTCCAGATGAATAGGAGAGATCCTCGATAAGCAAAGAAGTTGATCTAATTGTAGTGGATGCATGGGGCAGAGGGACACCCTAAGGCACATGATGTACTTACACAATCATATCAAGGTCACTCACTGAACTGAACCTGAGGGGGAGGGAGAGTGAGGGAGCGGGGTGGGAATTGGGGAAGGGGTCAAATGAGAATTGTGTTCAAATATGTTGTTAACAACTTGTACTTAACAAAGATGTATGCTATATTGCACGAATTACTACAATTAAGAAAAAAGAAATAAATAAGTAAGGATTCTTGCCAGAGCTGGTGACACACACCTACACTCCCAGTATTTGAGAAGCTGAAAGAAGAGGATCATGGATTTGAGGCCAGCCTCAGCAATTTAGCAAGACCCTCAGCAATTTAACGAGATCCTGTTTCAAAATAAAAAACAAAAGGTCTAGGAGAAGAGCCCAGAGTAGAATGCCCCTGAGTTCAATCTCCACTGCCAAGAAAAAAAAGAACAGGGTTCTAGCTAAAGAACTTTCCACCTGTTTAGAGCATGTGGAAAGGAATGTGGTGCTTCAGCACTTTAAGGAATCAGGTGAAAGTTAGGCAACAATTTGGCAAATGCACATTGTAGAAAGATTTTCTTTTCTGCATGACAAGTAGATTATTATGGTTAGTTTCAAACTTTTTTGTTTATGTACTCTCTAAAATATTTTGTCATTCATCCTATAATCCCAGGACTAGGGAGGGTGAGACAGGAGGATTGCAGATTTGAGGCCAGCAGCAAATGGTAACTTTGCAAGATCTTGTTTCAAAATAAATAAAATAGGACTGGTGATATAGCTCAGAGGTAGAATGCTCCTGGGTTCAATCCCCAGTACCACACACAAACACAAAAATTGTTACTTTGTACCTACCTGACCATTTATAGATGCCAATCTGAAATTTTACATCACATGTTTAAATAATTTATTTCTACTAAATGGAAAATGCTAAAGAGCTTATTGCATAAAATAAGGTGAAGATTGACTAATTTAAATAAATATTTCACCAGGTCTAGCTCTAAAGGGCAGATTTTTTTTTTTTTTTTGCCTTTTTTTGTTCTCTGATATGTATCTGACATGTTGTAGGACTTAATGTTTGCTGAATGAATGAAGGAATATCAATTCTGAAGGCAAAACTTTTATTCATGGAACTTATCTGTTTTATCTCAAAAAAATCTTGGTAGAACCACAAAATATTCCAGTTACATTTAAAAAAATTAGTTTTAAAAAGTGTCTCAACCTATACTGCTTGGGCTGTTCTAAGTTTAGTATATCCCAAGTTTAGTCAAAATACACCATGGTTGTCAATGGTACAAAATTTAGTGCTATAATCAAGGCAGAAAAGGGGGAAGGAAGACCTATAAAAGAAAAGACACTTCGGTTAATTTTAAAAAAATAAAATAAAACTTTAGTTGGGCACACCGATGAATACCTGTAATCCTAGTACTTGGGAGAGATAGGAGGATTGCAAGTTCAAAGCCAGCCTCAGTAACTTAGCAATATCTTCAGCAACTTAACAAGACCCTTAGTAAGTTAGCGAGACTGTTTCACTACAAAAAATAAAAAGGTCTAGGAGAATAGCTGGGAGTTAGAATACCCTGGGTTCAACTCCCAGTACTGCAATCAATCAATCAGTCAATCAAGTTTATAGATTAAGGAGGAAGATATTAAACTTCCTAATCCTGTTTTCCCATTCCAGAATTAATGCCAATGCCAATCAGGAAGGGAATAAGCTTGTAGTAGCCTTTGAGCTGCAGAAGAATATAAATCCTAATATGAAGGGAAGTATGTTCCAATGATTGAGAGCCAGAAGTGTAGTAAGCTGATGAAAGCCAAATATTCAAGGAGGAGTAGAATGCCCTGGATAGGTGCCCACCAGTGGTTCCCTTTCTTTTGAAAAGGAACCAGAGGGCTTCTATAGGTGTACAGGTATAGCTATTTGTGGATAATTCTGGAGGATGAAGGGCTTTGTCTGGTGTCATACATGGCTTGGCCCTAGAGTGGGAGATCCATCTGACAATTTCAGATACTTTGATGGTTGTAGGAGTGGACAGAAGAGCAGCGAGAACAGCTGATGGGCTAGCTGATGGACAAAAGCACTCACAGACCTACAACACCAGGTGGACTCTCTCATGGAAGTTGTTCTTCAAAGCAGATGAGCATTAGACATGATTACAGCAGCCAGAGGGAGAGTATGCCTTATGCTTCAGGAGGATTGCTGCTTTTATGTCAACAGATCAGATCAGGGACAGGAAAGTATTTGACACTTAACAGAAAGGGCATCCAACCTGAGGGATGGGTATCATGGAAGGAAACATGGTCCTGGCTTTCTTGGCTCTTGTCCTTCATGGGAACTTTGGCTTCAGTACTCTTACTCTTTGGCCCTTGTCTCCTAAACCTGTTAATGAAGATTGTTTCTTCCCAGCTTCAGACTATCAAACTTCAAATAAGACTTGGGCTGGACTACCAATCTCTCTCTACAGGGGACACCAACTACTACTGGGAACCCCTGGACTGACTGGCCTTCCCAGGGCTTGTCCTGTCCCAACAGGCCCTGCCCTAACCCAGAGCAAGAGCAATAAGTCCCAGCATGTCTACATTTCTGTCCTGCTTTAAGATGCTACAGAAGATGGTCCATCATCCTTGCCCCCTAAATGATTTCAGGGCCTTTAGCTCTTGAGAGGGGAATGTTAGGTAGCTAGCCAGAGATGAGCAGGGTAGAAAATGGGACACAGAGGAGCTTTCCTAAAAAGAGAATTGGAGACTGCCTCACTCACCTGTGGTCAGAGACTTCCAACCCATTACATTGCAGCTTTAGATATTAGCAGAAAATTCTAACATAGATAATTAGCACAGTAGTACTAAGAAGTAACTACCTCAAATTACTATGCATGAGGAGGGGTGTGATTTCTGGACAGTATAAAAACTCACCAACAGACTTGTCCCTTTTTCTCCTGCTCTGGAACCAGCCAATTCTGTTACCCTCCTGGTAAACAAACCCACCTAATTAAACTCTTCATACTCACATAAATAAATAAATAAATAAATAAATAAGCAAGCAAACAAACAAAATAAAGCTTTTATGACTGAATTCTCATTTTCTCTTTCCATCTACAAGTCGGAATATTTGGGGTTTGAGTTAGAACCCCAAATGCCATCTGAATCTCTGGAATATCTATTGCCACGGATGTCACATTTCAAATGCAATTTCTCCTGGTGCCTGCTTCACCTACAGCGGACAGACCATCCCGGGCCTGCCTCTTGCTTGCCAGATCGTGGTGAGCGGTAGCTGCCACTGGAGTGGGACAGTGTTGCCCAGCCCTTTGGGCACAGGCAGCTTCTTCTCCCGGCCCTCTCTCCTCTCTCATGCTTTTAGCCTCCATTTGGGCCATTTCACTTTTTCCCTCCATATTGGCTTTTGAAACAGTGGTCCTTTGGGCGGTCCTGTTTCTACCTCCAACCTGGACACCTAGAGTTCCCATCCCACTCACAGGACAGTGCAGACCCCAAGTCTAGAGCTGCCTTCGCTCCTTCCCCTTCCGGTCCTAACACAGACCACAGCCTTTGTTCACTCTCCCTCAGCCTTCCCTGTAGCAGGGTTCCAGAAAGACCCAACGAGGCCCCGGGCATGAGCTTTTTCCCAGTTCACTGTAAGTCATTAGAAGAGAGACTCAGCCAGCCCGCCAGCGCCATTCCCATTCGCAACCCATTTCTCTAGACCACAGGTCAGACTGAGACCCTGTTGCAGTGTTCTTCAGATACAGAGAGGGAAATGGGACTGAGACTGAGCCTTGGCCAAACAAAAAATATTTTTGATTGTGCTGTTTTTGGAGACACTCCATAACTCATCTGCCTGAAGAAAAGTGGTGAGATTCCAGTGTCTCTTTGATAAGCACATCAGACAAGCCCGCAGACCCTGGGAACCAAGAGAGATCGGCGCTGTGAGGTTACAGGAGCTCCAATGTGTTCCGGATAGAGCAAGTGTTATTGTGGGATGACACAGACCAGAGCTCAAAGCAGATGCTGGTTCACCCTGTTCTCAGAGGAAAAGCCGGCTGGAAACGGGTCTCTGAGACAGGGTCAGGACAGAAATGCTCTTTCTGGCTGGCAGCCCTCATCTCAGCCTTGACTCCACAGAATCTCACTGGGAAAGGGACAGAACCCAGAAAAATCTATGTGGCTGTCTTCAGAATTAATTGTGATTGATATTCATCCAAGGGAGTGAATGGATCCAGAAGGGGGAGAGAGATGTTTGATCAGAAAGCTAAGCCGGATAACTCCCAAATTTTCTTTCTGTCCCATTAAAATCTCATCAGGACAAATCCTTTGGGAGACCTAAGACAATCACCCTGGAAGCATTTGGAAAAGCAGATATCCAAGCAAGAAAGAGAGTGTCTATTTAGATGTCTTCCCCTGTGTGGAGAACACAGCAGAAACAGGCAAACAGAATCATGAGAATTAGTGGGAACCATGCAGGTCATCAGATTCAACCTCTTGATTTCAGAGAGAAGAGGGAGGCACAGAGGGGAAAGAAGGGGACATGCCCAAGGTCACACTGCTACAAGGCGTGGGGTGGTGAGGTGAAGCAGGACCAGCACTCAATTCTCCAGATGTCCACTCTGGGGTTTTTCCTTGCACTGAGCCTTGAAGGACAGTCCAGAAATTGGCGAGGGCGCTGCTTCCCTTTGCTGCTGCTCTGGAGCTAGGGAGAAATGGGCCAGGTCCTAAATGCAGCTCTCTGGGAACTCTCTAGCAGGTTGTCAAGTGCTCCTGCCAGTGCTGAGCTGGCAAATGAGGGTGGGGAGAAGTGCTTAGAAATCCTGAGCACTGAAAGGTGGCCTGTAATTGTAAAATTCCATTTCCTTTCAATTAGCAGCTGATTGCATTTGATGAGCTGCAACATTGTTTCCTCCATGTAGATTAGGAGTCAGAGCAGTCAATGAGCTGTGAAATTCTCTCCCTGCTGAAACAATAGACAGTGATTAAAGCGCAGCTAATCCGATCATTATAGCCAGAGCCCACTGATCATTAGCTGCTAACCAGATCCCCGAGAGCCGCTCCAGCTCGGCCAAGGTAGTGGGATACAGCAGGTCAATGCTACCAATATGCCGCCCCCTCTTCTCTGCGCACAGAAGTCCCTGGTGGCCCCGAGGGCTGCGGAGAAAAACAGGATACCACAGTGGATGCAGGGAATGAGCCTGCCAAGGACAGCTTGATGTCAGGGAGAGAGAGCGAGGACTTCCCAGGCAGATGCACCAGAACTGAGACCAAATCCCACCCCACCCAGGTGTGGTTTAACCTCTGAGCCTGGGATAAGTGATTTGCCCCGAATCCTTAATAATACCTTCCTCCTATGGTTGTTCTGAGGATTAATATCACAACCTAGGTAAGATCCCTGGCATAAGCTGAAAGTCAGAAATAACACTAACTAACGTTTCGAGTGGTTGCTACGTGCCCGGCACTGTTCTAAGGGCTTTATATGGATTAGCTTGTTTAATCCTCCTAACAGCCCTGATAAAGTAGATGCTATTATTATCCCAGTTTCTTTCCAATGAGGAACACAGAAGTTCGGTAACTTGCTGGAGAGCATTTAGCTGTAAGTGACAGGGCTGGGATGTCAACCAGGAAAGCTAACGCAGAGTCCTCTGATTAACTACAGCCTTTTTTGTGTCCCCCAAAATGCACAGGCTCATTGCCTTTGCCAGGCCTATGGTTTCCAAACTTTACTGTGCAGAGGAATTAGCCAGACAGAGCACTGAACATGCAGATTTTCAAGCCCAAGCCTTGGAGATTCTGCCTCAGTAGGGGAGAGATGGGTCCCAGGAGCCTGAGAGTTAATGGGCACCATGTGTGGTGCTGATGCGGTGGTCCAGGACCTCTCTGGAGAGATGCAGAAGGTTGTGGGGAGCACGGGTGTGTCTAGCCAGGGCCTGCATCCCCAGGGCTAGTGCCTAGTTCCTGATAAGGAAAGTTGCAGGAAGGAGGCAAAAGGCAGAGTTCTGGAGCCACATATATCAGGACTTGAAACTCTGTCCCTTCCCTTGCAGGAGTGGCTATGTAAGTCATCATTTGAAGCAGGACACTTTTGAGAGTAAAGGGGGAGTTAGTCATTATTCCTGGAACTGCCTGTGTAGGCTGAGCATGGGTCCTTGTCACCTCTAGTGCTGGGCATGATCAGCCTGAGCACAGGACAAGAAAGGTGGGTGGAGGGTTAAGGTCCCCAAAGCAGCATTAACCGGTGACAGATAGGATACCTGAAGGTAAACACCCTAGTGTCCTTGCCTGTAGGTCAGAGTAATAACCCTGAGAAAAGTTCCTCTCTGTCTCTTAGCAAGACTACACTTCACTTTCCCAGTATGGTGAATAGCTGGATGACTATTTTTATTTTCTTCTTTCCCTTATTTTATATTTCACATCTTCCATCTTTTCTGGTTATTTTTCTGGAATCACCTCCCAAATGGATTACTTAACACCCAAATCCTTTCCTCAGACTCTTATTCTGAGGATAGTCACTTTACCAAATATGAGCTGTGTGATCTTGGGCAAGTCCTTAAATTTTACTCCTTCCCTCCCCTTCCCTTCCCCTCACCTCCCTTTCTCTTCTTTCTTTTTCCCGTGGTACTAGTGATAGAATCAAGGGTCTCAAATTTTCAGATTTTTAAGAGCAAAATGGAATAACAGTAGAGAACACATGTCAAGCACAGGATACAGCAAGCACTCCATAAATGTGCAATTCTATTATTCATAGTATTTCTATTGGAAACAGTAATGCTACTGATGATTACTCTGACTTACATCCGGCAGCATCTTTTGTCTGCTGTCTTACTGTTTCACCTCTTCATCCCTCCTCTGGATCATTGTGATACCCTCCCATGACGTTCCCTGCCATCCACCCCTGCTGTACCCCAGGTGACCTCGCCACCATAGTTGGGGTACAGTTGACTCCTTATTTCACCACTGCCATGGGCCTGCTATACATCAGGCATGAGCTAGGCACTGAGAAATTGTACTGCATTGTTTTTAAGTTTGCTTTGAGAAATAGTTCAGAAAAGCTACTTCTGAAGAAGAACACACCATTTATTTACCAACTGCAGAAGCCTAACACTTGTGTTGAAGATCAACACACATTTGTAAAGTCCAGAGTTGATCACCACTCCCCTTTTCAAATGCTCCCATTGCTGCCTCTGAACAAAGTCAAAATGAGTCTCCTGAGGCCCTTCATAACCTCTCAGCTTCTAATAGGGAGCTGACACTGTTTCTGGGCAGAGGCTTCTCTCCATAGAGGAAATGCCATGAAAGAGAGGGGTGGGGGGGAGAAAAGAAAGAAAAAAAGAAAAAGAGGGAGGGAGGGAGAAAGAAAGAAAGAAAGAAAGAAAGAAAGAAAGAAAGAAAGAAAGAAAGAAAGAAAGAAAGAAAGAAAGAAAGAAAGAAAGAAAGAAAGATCCCCAAATGAAAAACCTTTGCTGGAGGTTTTTCTACTCTTCTTCGAATGGAACAAATAGGAGGTACGATCGCCTACTCCTTTTAATTTTTTGCCAAGCAGAGTTAAACAGCTGATTTCAGTCATTTCTACCTATGGTTTCCTCCTTAAAGCTAATTAGTTTCTTTTCAAGTAATTGCAAATAGTACATTTTCCAGGCCCTTGGAGTCGAGGCTGACAACTAGCTGGCTGGAGTGGGCTCTTATCAATAGCTCACGGAAATTAGACGCGCAAACATCACACTGGGGCCCTGAGGGTTGCTCTAAGTTGTTTAGAATAAATAGCTCATGGAAGTCTCAGGGCTCTTTTATGAATGGACCTGCTAATGCAAAATCTCTGGGACTTGGTGGGCAATGTGAGGGTCAGGAGCTTCCTGAGGCATGAGAGTTCTATGTGAGGCACCGAGCCCAGAGCTGTGAGTGTGGTTAGTGGACAGAGGCTGGGGGTATGGGGTGGTGGGCAAGAAGAGAGCGGGAGGGGCTCTCTCTGAAGGCTTAAACAGGTGGACAGTGAAGGAGGAGGGATGGGCAAGCTTCCCAGAATCATCATCATCATCATCATCATCATCATCATCATCATCATCATCATCATCTATCTCCATCAATGAGCCTGACTGGTCAGTCATAGTTCCCCAGTTTCCAGGAACTAGCAAAGCACTCGTGCCCATAAAGTTCTCAGTTCAGTTTTTGGGACCCAATGAGTGATCATTCTTGGATCTGTAGTTTTCTGCAAAATCTGGTTTTAGTCCAAGAGGGTATCTTTTCATTTTCTCTCCCTTTAATTTTAATACTGCTATCATTGCTGCTGCTGCTGCTGTTTTTGTTGGTGCTGGTGGTGGTGTCCTTGTTGTTGTTGTTGTTTCAGACCTGGGATGAGGGGAGTGAGATCCTTCCTGGGTTCACAGCATGTCAGTTATCACCATCAGCACATAGGAGTCCGTTTATCCCAGGATTAATTTCCCCTTGCTGCTGTAGTGACCATGAACTTCGTAGCTTAAAGCAATACGAAGGCACTACTTGGCAGTTCTGTAGATGTGGAGTCCAACTTAGCTCTCACTGGATCTAATGGAGGTGCTGTAGGGCGTGCTCCTTTTGTGGACGTCCTAGGAAAGAACGTTTCCTTGCCTTTCCTTCTTCTAGAGGCCCTTACTTCCCACAGTGCATGACCCCTTCCTCCGAGTTCAGTCAGGGATTTCAGTCTTGGTTCTTTGTGCACTGCCTTCTCTCTTAAATAGTCACACCTTCCCTCCTCCCCCTTATTAGAATAATTGTGATTCTCATGGCCTCATGAGTAATCTAGGATAATCTTCCCATCTGCTGATTAGCAACCTCAATTCCCAACCTGAATCCCCTTATCAGGTAACAAAGCAGATTCATAGGTTCTGGGATTAGAATGTGAACATCTTTGAGAAGGGAGGGCATTATCCCACCTACCACAATCCCAGGGCTACTCCCGTTTCTGTCCTTGTTGACATCTACTCTAAAACATTTGGCATATGCCCTGAAACATACATGTTTCCTTATGACTGTGCCATTGATGTATATGTTTTCAATTAACATGTATGGTATTCTTCTATGTTCCATCGATGGTGTTCTTACGTCTTTTGTTCAACACTGTGTTATTCTGTACACACTGAGTTTGATGCCTCTACCAACTGCATGTTTCTCATTTTACCCACTCCTCCACCAAAGGGCTCTTAGATGACCTTTACTCCACCCTAAATATGTCATGATAGACATCCTTTGTTCAGGTCCTGTGGGCCCATACAAGAATTTCTCTGAAAAATACACTAAGATGAGGACTTCTGGGTCACCGGGCATATCTCTACTTAATTTCACCCCTTAAATAACCCATTGCTCTCCTGAATGGCTGTACTAGTTATATCTGTACCAATGCAGTTTTTTAAGCCTCTCTTTACCATGATAATGATTTTGTGTCTTCCTATCCCAACCTCTTGCCCAGGAGCAAAGCTGAAAGCCCTGTCTGCATTGTTCCCCTGTGTATTTCTATTTCCTACACAAGCCTCAGGGTGACTAAATAAACATTTCTTTAGCCAGCTTGTGAGTACATATCCACTCCTCTTTTGTTTGTGTAAGTACTGTGCTGGACACATGGCTCTATCAGGAATCTATTTTTGACTAGGCAAGATCAGAGTTTCATTTTTGTCCCTTCTTCTCCGGCTTCATGTCCCTAGACTCTGGTTTTATTAATTCAACAAGTATTTCTCAAGTACATTATCTTCTCCCCACCCCAGATATTGGAGGGCTTACCTTCTGGTATCCTGTAAACTCATTGATAAAGCTTAGCCCATATTTATTCATTTCTTCCCAAACTGACCTAGTCCAAGAATGTTTTTCACCTGGGCATTGCATTTGACTCCTACATGGTCCAGTTTCCACTATTTTCCCATCTAGTCCTTTCTTCACACAGCAGTCAGAATCTACTAAAATTATAAATCAGATCCTGCACATTAATCCTGCACATCTGTTGACATTCTATCGCCTATAGAATAAAATCCACACCCCTTAGCCTAGTTTACAAAGCCCCCTGGCAGCTGGCTGCCACCTGTCTCTCTGACCTCATCCCGTGTCATTCTTTCCTTCATTCACCATATTTCAACCACTTTGGCCTTCTTTCCATTCCAGGAATAGGTCAAGTCTGCCCCTGCCTCTCCACATCTGCAATCGCCACTCCTTCTTCCCGACTTCCTTTTGAGATGCTCAGGGCTGACTGCTTCCCATACACAACCCATACTTAGGGCCTGTTTTTATTCTTTGGAAAACACATATTTACTTATTGACACTATTTGTGTATTTATTTATGGAGGTATTGTCTATATTCCCCTGAACTTCATGAAAATGGCTTTATCTCTCTTTTTCACTGTTCTGTCTGTGCCTAGTATATTGCCTAGTCAGAGAAGGCACTCAAAAATGTTCATTCAAGGAATGAATGAATAAGTCTATTACAGTGGTTCCCAATCTTGGCTCTCCATTAGAGTCACCTGTGGGAAGCTATGCCTACACAGAATCATTGAGTCAGAATCTCTGGGCATAGGGCTCAGGCATGAACACTTTTTAAAGCATCCTATATAAATGTGCATCTAGTATTATGAATCATTCATTCAAAGAATACAGCATCTTAAGCAACACAATTTAGGAAACTTCCCTGGGGTTTTATATGCAAATTCAAGAAAGAACTTTTCTTTTTTTTTTTTTTTTCTGGTGTCTGAGAGAGGCACTGTAAGTCTCCAGCTAGTTGTCTGTAGCCTTGTTGGATATTACTCCACCACTATTCCTGGTTACATGGAGGAAACCAAGCCATAGGAGGAAACAACAGGGATCACCTCACAGAGAAGCTAAGCCAATTCAAGGGGGAGGGAAGGGTGATGAAAAATGCTATGGGTGCTATTGGAGTCTCTGAGTCTTAAATTAATTGTTCTGCTCAAGCTGGAAGGGGTTAGATTTCTTCCACTTGTAACTAAATAAAAAATAAAAAATCCTGACCAATACTTGATCAAAGTAAATAACTGTGGATCAAGAAAAGATGATTTAAATGGAACCCAGAAGACAGAATATTAAGGTAGAGCTTTTATTAATAAATCCCTAATTCCCAATATAGCCTGTTGCTAAACTAGAAAAAAATCCTTTCTTCTCTTATTTCAGCAGATGTCAGTATGCTTACAAAGTGTCACAGTTGAGCATTTCTACAGTCGAATGAAAAGTAGTACATCATTTACTCTTTATTTTTTAACTTTTGGTACTGGGTATTGAACCCAGAGTCATTCTACCTCTGGGGGGCACCCCAGCCCTTTTTATTTTTTATGTTGAAGCAGGTTCTTGATAAATTGCTGAGGGCCTCACTAAGTTGCTGAGGCTGATCTCAAACCTGCAATCCTGTCTGCCTCTAAGTTCTGGAATTATAAGCCTACAACACCACATCAGAAAGATCACTTACTCTTAATAAAGGGAACATATTTGTGAAGAATGGCACTGTACATTCTGCACAGGGTCCTGTACATGCCAAATCTTCTGTCCACAGGACTCCTCATCCAGCCTAAGTTACCAGGAGATAACTCCAAGCAGTAGTTAAAAGATGAGCCCTCTTTGTTAGGTACAAGCTGATAAAGGCATATATGCACACATTTCTCATTTAACCCCTTCCCCAATTCCCACCTCACTCCCTCGCCCTCCCTCCTTCTCAAGTTTAGTTTAGTGACTGACTTTGATATATTTGTGAAAGTACAAAGATGTATGATTACAATGCACCAATTAATAATAATAATAATAAAGATGAGCCCTCTATGGCTTCCCATCCTCTCCAATTTGCACACACGCGCGTGTGTGTGTGTGTGTGTGTGTGTGTGTGTGTGTGTGTGTGGTACTGGGGTCTGAGCCCAGAGACATTCTACTTCCAAGCTATACCCCAAGCTCTATTTTATTTTTATCTTGAAACAGGGTTTCAGTAAGTTGATGAGAGTCTCCCTACTTACAAGCCTGTGCCACCACATCCGGCTCCATCCTCCCCAATTCTAATCGCATGGCTCCTTTTGAGTCATCAGAAGGATGCTGAAAGGATGGAAGCTTTGGCCTCCAAGGCTGTGTCTGACAAACCTGTAAGGTCTCACCTCAAACAATGGAGGAGTAAGTGAGCAGGAATTTGAACAATATGTCAGTCTCCAAAGTACATCAAAATGAGATGCTGAAAGGTTTCAAGAAATAGTGACCAAAAAAAAAAAAAAAATGTATTTAAGCTGGGCATGGTGGCCCACACTTGTAATCCCAGTACTTGTTGGGAGGCTGAGACTGGAGGATCTGAGTTCACAGCCAGCCTCAGCTACTTAGTGAGGCCCTCGGCAACTTAGTGAGACCCTGTTTCAAAATAAAGAATAAAAAATAGGACTGGTGGTGTAGCTCAGAGGTAGAATGCCCCTGGTTCCATCTCCAGTACCGCAAAAAAAAAAGCATTTAAGAGAACTCTTCTCAAAGAGAGTTATTTATATGATCGGGGGACATAGGGCTATACAAAGCAGAGTGGGCTTAGTTCATGCTTTCGGAAGTAAGTGCCTAAGCTCTTTGAAACTTGAAGGCTGGCAAGCCAATATGCTTTACTCCTGTAGCTTTCCTGCATTCCCTAAACATACACTACATGAAAAAGAGAAATAAGTGATACCATCCCAGGAAGATTTCTGGCTGGTTCTGATTTCTGCACAGAGGCACTGGACAGGGATAAAGTACATAGAATCCCACAGAGAAAGCATGAAAAGCAGGTCTCTAAGCTGGAGGGAAGAGCCAGGCATTCTATTACCATTTTGTTGGGCCACTGTGTTATGTAAAAAGGGTGAACCCCAGGACTACCCCACATGACTGATCTCTCAGGCTTCTGAAGTTGCTGTCTCTCTTTAATGATAGATCAGTTGTCATGTTGTGCTCTGGAGGGCTAATAATTAGAATTGCAATCTGCAGTGGGCAGCAACAAAACTGGCCCACATACCCTAAGATATCTCCAAAACAATAAATAGTTTGATAAGTCTCTCAATGCAAGGCAGGATACCAAAATCCTGTGCTAAAAACTGCATCCTGAGAAGGGTGGGCCTGGTTATCTGGGGCTTTTGTTCTACCAAGGGATGTATGTAAGTTTGGGGCCAAGCAGAATAGCTTAATATGGTAGAAAAGAAACTTGCTCCTCGTGGTCTGAATTCTTCATTTTTTACCCTGAAGTGATCAGTTCCCCTAGTATATAAATGGTGAACAAATATTTCACAACTCTGGGTTTGAAGGAAAGCCAAAGTCTTACCTGCCTGAGGAGCCACCTGTTTTGTTCTATCCTGCTCACAGGCATGCAGTGGCTCCCTTAGTCCCTGAGATCTGGGGTGGGAGCAGAGGAAGAATAGATTGTCACTTTTCCCAGGACATATACCATGAGGAAATCTGCAGGACAGCCTATCCTGGTATGTCTTTTCAGCTTTTGTATTTCTTATCTTTGAACCTGAAATTACTCCCCATTCATTAGCTTTCCCATAGGCTTTCTGCACAAATGGTTGTTTTTGTCAGAGGTGAAGCCCAGATAGCATTCTCCACAACCAAAGCCCTAAAATCTGTTAATTTGATAGACTTTCCTAAACCCATACCCACGTCATACATTCAGCTATCAACTCTCTAACTAGGATGAAATTCCAAGTCCACCCGAGCACCAGCCTTCCAGCCTGGCACATGGAGAGCAGGGGCCTCCATCTCCTGGTGGCATCAGCACTTCCCTGGCCGAATGGAACTCAAGTTTCCACCTCCCAACACTGCACCACAGGCTCACTCCCTTGTTCAGTACAGAACTCTAATGTGCACATGCTCACGCACACTAAATCAATACAAATAAGATCAATTCTAAGAACTGTAAAACAACTAAAAAGATTATTTAAAAAAATCTTAGGATCATGAGAGTCATTTCCCTCCCCTCCAGTATTATCTAGATATACCTCTTCACCCCGTGAATGTTGGGTTCAGCCCTGCTATTTGCTTCCCAATAGGATGTTAGTGATGTGATGTGAGCAAAGGCATGACGTATCTGTGCATTAACCATCACAGTGAAAAGAACAAACCCTGGCTAGCTTACTGTTCCAAGGAGGAGGGGTACCTGGAGCAGAACAGAATGCAAGCCAAGCCCAGGTTAGGTCAACTAGTACTCAATCTGCAGACAGAAGAGTGAGAATAAATGATCACATTTTTAACCACATTATGGTTTGGGATGGTTTGAAATACAGCTTCATTGTGGCTACAGCAAGCTAAATAGGACAGAATGATAGAGATTTTCTGCAGCAAGTTAGGAAGCCCAAAAGTCAAAAAGAAATACACTGGCAGATTTTGCCATATGTACTCTTGAAGCTGTGTGTGCATTCTTAAGAAAACAACACCATAAATAAGCTTAAAAATTAATCTGAGCCGGGCATGGTGGCACACACTTGTAATCCCAGTACTTGGGAGGCTGAGATAGGAGGATTGCAGGTTTGCAGCCTGCCTCAGCTACTTAGTGAGGTCCTCTGCAACTTAGTGAGACCTTGCTTTAAAATAAAGAATAAATAGGGCTGGGGGTGTAGCTCAGAGGTAGAATGTTGCTGGGTTCAATCTCCAGTACTGCAAAATAATAATAATAATAATAATAATAATAATAATAATAATAATAATAATAATAAATAATCTGAGCAGAAAAGTTCAAAAGTATCCTTAGTAGATGCAGATGAGATGAAAGAACCAACAAAGAAGGACAGAATAAGTGAAATACATTTGCAGTGTGATGAACCTTATCCCTGTCACTTGTGGAATATCGTGCAACTAGTAAAAGGAATGAAAATCATTTGTGAGCTATCATGTAAGGATATTCATGATGAATAGGAATTTCAAGACACATGACTAGTAAAAATATCTTGATTTCAGGGACTTGGAAGGAAACCCACTACCCTTGTTGTCCCTAGAGATTGGAATTGGAGGAGAAGTGAAGATGGATATTCTCAATTTGGCTATGTCTGTATCTTGAATTCTTTTCAAATGACCAGAAATTAAGTGTGCATTTGGTCTTAGATATGCCTTTGCCCAAGCATTCAATATTGCAATAGCACCTCATATGATCAGTTATATGTACAGGACCTCCAGTGACAGAAAGCTTACTACTCTCTAACATAGTCCTATTTCTGAAAGTACCTTTAAGTTTTGCCATACATTTATATAATCTGGCAGCCCCGTATTTACCATGGTTTAACAGAATTTTTTAATTTTATGATGGTGCAAAAGTGGATATGCATTCAGTAGAAATCATACTTCAAACTCTGAATGTTGATCTTTTCCATGGCTAACGAAATGTCAGCTGATGCTCTCTTGGGATCCTGAGCAGCAGCAGTGAGCCACAGCCCCTGTCAGCCACACAATCATGAGGATAAATGACTGATAGTCAGCTGTGTACTGTCTTGCTAAGGTATGATGTTTGGTGGGTTAGGGATATTAAATGCATTTTCAACTTAGGATATTTTCAATTTATGATGGACATATTAGGATGTCATCCCATTGTAATTTGAGGAGCATCTGTATACCTAAACCTGCTACCCTTTCTCCCAAGTTCAGTTTAGTTTAACTGAGATAACCACTCACATCTTATTTGTCCTTTATTTACTATGGTCAAGTTGAGTTGATAGCAGGAGCACTTCTGAACTATACAGGAATGAGGATGCATTTTCACTCCACAAGTGGCGACTCTCAGAGCTACAAAGGAAATATCAGACCATCGTGTTTAGTCCTCTCTAGTAACTACATTTCAGATAGGAAGACAAGGAGGCCCCAGCAGGCTTCCAGGAGTGAAGTTAGAGCCAGGATCTGAAGCCCTGAGACAACTTCCAGCCCAGTCTTCTTTTCTTTTATCTACAGGTTCCCTTAACAGTCTAATTCTAAAGACTGGTTGGTTCTTGGGTCTGGAAATGCAGTGAGGTAGCAAGGCATGGTGGCTATAGCATGAACCTTAGAATCAAACAAACATGGGTTCAAATCCCAGCTCTGGGATTTATGCAGACTGTGTGGCTGGGTGTATTACTTAGCATCCATGTCTCTGTGCCCTCACTTACAAAATAGGATAATAATAGCTTCCAAGCAGAGTAATTGTGAGAGAAAAGTGAGATAAGGTATAGAAAGCACTCAGCACAGTACCTGGCAGAGAGTAGGAGCTAATTAAATGTGAACTTCATTCCCTTCTCCGCACAATGCCTCTGTAGTGAAAACATTTCTTTATGCATTGAGGAATTAACACCCTTGTTATGAGATTAATTCACAGCAATGCACATGAAAACAGTGATTCACATCACGGCAAAAAAAAACTATAATTAAAGTATCTGGTATTGTTTGATTACAGGGTTGGCTTCACTCACCTTAGCACTTTGTGGGCAGGGAGCAGGCAGCCTACAGGCAAAGCAGGGCTTTATTTTCTGAGATATTTCTGACCACTTCCCAGGGCAGAGCAGTGAGTATTCCTCAGATCCTTGTTTCCCATTGAAGAGCCTGAACTTTAGTGGGGGGTGAGCGGGGGGGGGGGGGACGTGGAAAGAGGGAAATGTATATTCACTGCACATCTTCTATGTGCCAGGCCCTTGACGTACTCATTCTCACTTTACTCTCCCAGAAATCCCAAAAGGCCAATCAATACACTACTCCTAACTGCAGCTGACAACCAAGAATGCTGACGCTCATAGGTAACGTCAAGGGTTTGCTCAAAATGTCATTCCTGGTAAGAGATGGAAGTAGGATTTCATTCAAGTCCGCTGAACTTCAAAGGCTGCTTCCTGTTCAAGCATCAAATGTATGGCTAAGTATGTAACAGACATCATTTTAAATACTTTAAATGTTACAACAAAGACTGCTAGTCAACTATTCAGTCCTCTTCCTCCTCTTCTTTCTCCTCCTCCTTCTCTTCCTCCTCTTCCTTCTCCTCCTCCTCCTCCTTCTTCTTTTCAGAACTGGGTATTGAATCCAAGGGAGCTCTAACCCTGAGTTACATCCCCAGCCCATTTTTCTTTTTATGTTTAGGGTCTCATTAAGTTGCCCAGGCTGAATTCAAACCTGTTATCATCCTGCCTCAATCAACCTCACAAATAAACATTTCCCCATTTGCTCTGCAGCTAGGCAACCCAAGTGATCTAAGAAAGTATTGGTTATAACTACCATGAAATCTCCAAAACAGAGACTGATTTATTGACAAGACAAGACATGTTGTGTATTTTCTCTCTACCTTTTCTTCAGTTTCTTGTTTAGAATATAGATCAAGATTTGGGGTCTGGTAGCTGTTTTAAACTGTAGTGCTCAGAAGTTAACATTGAGAACAGAAGCAAGCTCTAAAATCAGTATGGCAGAAAGGTAGGGGAAGTCCTGGGCCCCTGACAACTGTGCCGTTGATTCACCAATACTGGATTGCCAATTTAAATTTTTTTAAAAAATGAAAGAGGTATAAGCCTCTACTAACTTAAATTCCCTTTTCACTGTTGCTATTGCATCTGAACCTAATCCTTTTTCACCTGCTATCCCTAGGTTTCATTTTTCAGCCCAGGTGAGATCATTGAAACATAGAGCGGTTATGCCACTCACCCCTAGATCACCGAGCTAGTAGGTAACAGAGAGTGGATTTGAACTCAATCCAACTTCTGCCGCACTCCTGCTCTTAATCATCACATTAGATTGCCGAGTCGGACCAGACATCAAAGACTCTTTTCCCAAGCTGAAGAACTTTCATGTCTCGGTGGAATTTTCCTTCAGAATCAAACTTTATTTCTGATGGCTGGAGCCCTATTTGCATCTGGCATGAGGTTAGTTTTTCACTTTGTAAGAAATAACATTCTAATGGGTTTTTAAGGGCCCAGAAGACTTGTTAGCCATTCCCTGGCTGCCGCAGGACAAACTCATTAAAAACATCTGAACAAAACCAACAGAACTTGAAGGGCAACAAGAAAATGAAGACACTCTGCGGGCGGGGTTAGAGAATCCAGACGGTAGATCACAGATGTGAGGGGGCCTATTGGCCCAACTAGAATTGGGACTCTGTGTTCAGGACATTTCACCCATTTACATCCCAGGAGCCTATCAGTCAAGAACAGGACCTGCAAGCATTTACTCATTATGTCAGAATTTCTGTCAATCAAACAATTTGGGCATCCCTGGAGTTTTCTCTTCACGGGATTTTACCTCTGTAAAAAGAGAGTTTGCTAAGCAAATGAATGAAGCAAACAAAATTGGAGGAAAAATGTTTACAGAGCTAAAGAGAGCAAATTATTTGGCAGCCTTGGGAAAGTATCCAATTACAGTAAAATACGGTTTAGCTGGAGTTCTATTCATCAATTGGGTATTGCTGTTTGATACTAGGGGTCTGTAAAATGGAGATAGTCACACTGGCATCTCAGGGTAGTTGCAAGGAACATGTAAGATATACTTTGCAGAGGTGACTTTGCCCATTGCCTATCACAGAGATGTGCTTGTATTTTTTAATGGGACTCTAGGACTGTTCACTTTGTTCTCTCTTCTAGTCTCTGGGAAACAGTCTTCACAAAACGTAGAGATTATTTTTAAAATAGTAACCACAAAAAAGCAGCAAGTCCTCCATCATCCCAAACAGCCCAGGCACAGAGCAGAAAGCATCAGCCTTGGTATCTGCGAATAATCTTGCAGGTTTTGACATTACCTGGTGTGTGAAAGCCCATCTGAGCAAATGTCCTAACTTCTGGACCATATCAAGAGGTAGCACAACACAGAGGTTAGTACACTGGCTCCAACAGCAGTTGTCCTGGGTTCAAGTCTTTGGTCTTCATCGCTAGGCCAGGTTAGTTAAATATTTGCAAAACAGAACTAGTAAACCCTTAGTTTATTATGATGAGAGTTTGGTCAGATAAAATATGTAAATGGCTAGAAGAATATCTAACACATGGTTAATGGTTAATAATTAAAAGTCAGTGATAGTGGTTATAATTTTTAGTGTAGGAGCTGGCATTGTTTTCTTTCTCCCTTTTAGTGGGGCATAATGGTGCTCACCTATAATCTTAGTACTTGGGAGGCTGAATAAGAAGGATCACAAGTTTGAGGCCAGCCTCAGCAACTTTCTTTCCTTCTGGGACTCCCACTCTTGTATGCTAGTGGCAAAGCAGGCTTCATAACAAAGAAGTCTAACATAGAGATAAACCCCAAGGGAGGCCCTGAAAATTGGTTCAGTAGGCTTCCATTGAAAGATTAGAGATTAAATTTTGGAACCAGTCCCATCCGTGTTTAAATCCTAGTTTCTCCGATGACTAGCTCACTCCAGGACCTTCAGCAAGATCTTGGGACCTCAAAGTGCACAAGTAGGCTGGGGATGTAGCTTTGTGGTAGAACCCTTACTTGCCTAGAATGAGTGTGGCCCTGAGTTCAATGCCTAGCACCATGGGGGGGGGGGGAAATAGTGCATGTATACATCTATGTGTGCCTATGATGTTTGCTAATTGCAAAGAATAAAAGTGCAAGTAAAAGAACTCTTCTTGTGAGCTTCAATTTTTTTTTACAACCAAGGGCCTACTCAATTCTAAGCCTGTTCTGAATTGACAATGAGTTGGAATGGTCCATGAGATTTTATTTAGGGAAGGCTTGCATAGCAAACCCACCCAAAGCTTTGGTGGCCTAAATCAACAGCCCTTCATTTAGCCGGTGACTCGGAGGGCTGCCAGTTTGGTTTGGGCTAGTGGGCCAGTTCTTCTGCTCATTGCAAATGGGTTCACTCACCTCACGTTTCCACAGTCAACCACCTGTCCGTCAAGTGGCCCCGCTTCTGAAGGTTAGCTGCATGGTCTTCTCTGCCTGGAAGGCCCTTCTCCTGCATAAAAGAGACCCAACCCTGATCCTTCCCGTGGCACCTTCCCTGGGCCCTCCTCCATCCCACTCCCAGTCAGAAATTACATCACATACATATTTGTGTCTGGCCGTAGTTTCCTCATCTGTAAAATGAGCACAATGTAGTATCTAAGGTCAGAGAATTCAGAGTGCTTAGAATGTAGACAAAGTTGAACGATAATAATAGTAGCTTTCAGTGGACAGGACTTCTCTCCTTTGCTATGCTGTGAGATTTTGAAGGCAGGTGGGAATGAGGTCACCCTTAACTCTGAAACCTGGAGTCTGGTGGACAGCCTTGGAACCCAGATCCCCAGGCTCAGGAGAATGTTGACAAGTGAGTACAGGAGGGGCCAAGGCCAGTGACAAGAGTGATTGCTGAGCCAGCCGGTACCGTGAGTATTATCCTCCATCTGCCTGGCCATCTTTCTGGGCCACCGAACAGTAAATATGTGACTATTGTTCAAGACCGGCCCAACTATCCTGGTGTCAGCTGCCAGCAGCCTCCGCTGAAAGTGGCCGCCTGGCAGGCTACTACGCAGCCCCTCAGCATCATTGAAGCTGCCTCCGGGGCTCTGCTCCCCGAAGGGCTGGTACAGATGGAACCTGTACTCCTGGCAAAGTGGGGGCTTGGCATTTCTGTGATCCCAGCCCTGCCTCGGGCACCATTAAAGTAATGAGCACTGAGCATTTGACTTTTTGCCTTGTCTCGTGTGCTTCTCAGTACGGATGGTGCGTAACGAATGTCAGACTTCACATTTCTTATCATCTTGTTTATATCTAATAAGTGAATCACCCTGCTTTTTTTTTTTTTCTTTAAAGTCAGCTTTTAAAAATACTGTGTTTGAACATCTGTCAAGGGCTGGGGATTAGCTGAATAGGCACTGGATGCCAGGATATTATATTCTCTCTTATCCTTTATACTGTAATTATCTTGATCCTCAAACAACTCAGCACCAGTTACAACCACTTTCGCAGACTTGTTGTTGCTGCAAATTCAAAAAATTATTTTATTTGAATCTAAATTAAACTGATATGTAACAAGGTTTTTTTTCCCCCATGCGAAGTCTCAAAAAACAGTATCTGCAGATGATTAACAAACAGTAAAACACGGACAATTTCAAAGTTTATTTCAAGAATAAACTCATGAAAATTCATCTAATTATGCAGCAGTGTACCAAAAATAATCTTTTCCAAACCTAAATTTGTTTAACAAAACACACAGTCAGCTAAGCCAAATGAAAGCAAACGTGTGTTTATGCCATAGTTACCCCCAACACACACCCGGCTGCTCTAGTGGGCACGAGGGCTTGGCAGGGTTTGGAAGCCTGTTGGCGGCTTCTGAGTCCTGACACTTTGCTTGTCATTTCCGATGAGGAGGCCACTGGCATCCACTGGTCACAGAAATGGACCCTGTTGTGGGTTTTATGAGTGTTCTGGGGAGCTGGGGTGGAGAGGAACCCGGGCATTTTGCTCTCCAGAACTTAGAGGGAATAAGAGACTACCAAGATATCATGTACATAAAAGCCTTCACGAAGTATCTGCCCATTATTGGTAGCAATAGTGATGACAGTTACTGGAGTTCTTATGCTAGGTCATATATTTCCCTGCATTTGTTTTATCAATTGATCCACATTAAAAAAAAAAAAAAAACTGGGGGTGGTTATCACTGCCCCTACTTTGTAGATACAGACTGCAAGAGGTATGCTCTAAATTTGTTATAGTCAATTGTGTTGCTTCAGTCTTGAGCCAGCCTCTCTGAGGGAATCTGTGGGAACCTCAGTTCTCCTATTCCAAACAAGTGCCTGGTTACTCTCTATATCCCCGTGCACCATCTGAAAATGCAGAACATAAAACTTAAGGCATAATAAAAATTTTAAAAAATCATAAAATATTATTATTTCATTAGACTGTATACCTTTGAATGATAGAAAGCAAGTTTATTTTATTTTATTTAGTATCTCCCATAAGAAGACCTGTTATCATGTTTGCATAGAGGAGAAGCCATCGACATGTGGAAAGTGACATGGTAAGACGGCCTTCCAATATGTTGTTCAGAGCGTACTTAGGAAGAAAAAGCAAACGGGTATGAGTAGATGAGAGAACAGCCCCAGTGAAGGTATCATCAAGGAAATGTTAATCAGCTGCCCAAATGCAACCTATCAATGCCACCATATTAGAATTGTCTCCCACCAAGCATTAGACATTGGATTCTGTACTTGGTGTCACAATTTCCTGGTATCAACTTTTTTTTTTTTTTTTAATGGTACTGGGCTTTTGAACCCAGAGGAATTTTACCTCCAAACTAAACTCCCAGCTCTTTTTATTTATTTTTGACATGGTCTCACTAGGTTATTGAGTCTCATTAAGTTGTTGAGGCTGTTCTCCAACCTGTGATCCTCCTGTCTCAGCCTCCCAAATACTGGAATTACAAACAGGCGTCACCATGCCTGGTCTCTCTAAACCTCTATATAAGAGACTGATATAATTATCTCACTCTTTACTATGCTATTCTTGCATTGTTGTGATGATCCTAGAAGTCCAGAAAGGATTGTCACATTTTGTATGAAATGTCCTGATCATCATATTTTTGGGGGGATGCTAAAGGCTAAACCTAGGGGCATTCTTAACCCCAGCCCTATTTTATTTTTCATTTTGGAACAGGGCCTCGCTAAGTTGCTGAGGGATTTGCTAAGTTGCTGAGGCTGCCTTCACACCTTCGATCCTCCATTCTGAGCCTCCCAAGTACTGGAATTATAGGCATGTGCCACCATGCCCAGCATCCATCATCACTTCTGACAATAATAGTGGAGAGACAGGCTGACCTCCCTGGAGGAGATGGCTAGAGGCTTATCCATGAAGGAGTAGCCCCCTTTGTGCAGATTGGGATGTATTTCAGGAGGAGAACTAAAATTAAGACTCTAGATCAGGTTGAAATTCTGCGTTTCCAGAGACCTATCATGTCCTGAAGATTCTCGATCATGCTGCCACTTGCCTCCCAGTGGCAATATTAGGCACTCACTACATATTTTTAAAATCAAGTTTATGTATCTTAAGAGCAATGAATGAACTGAATAAAATGGAATGGAGGACTTTAAAACCCAGTTAAATACACACACGCACACACACACACACACACACACACACACACACACACACATACACACATCAAATAAAATCAACCAAACAGCTATCTTCACAAAGTGTGGTGGTCTGTGCTATCACTGTAGCTTTTCTCCAACTAGGGCAGAGAAGGTGAGGAGGGATCCTGGCTTCAGAAAGAGAAGGATAGAGGAGAACGCACCAGATGCCAGAGAGAGACTTTCCTCTTCCAGGAGTGAGGGCCTTGGGATTTCCAAAGCAAGAGAGCAGCCCGCAGCCCTCAAATTCTTTGACGTATACTTTCCAAAATTGTCTTAATATGTGAAGGTTTCTTATCTCAGCATTCATCTATCAAATCACCAAATATCCTTAGCCCCTGCTATGTGCCTGGTACAGGGGGAGTCCCTGGGTCTTCCTGCTTTTCTAATGTTCTATCTCTGTTACCTTAGCAAGTCCCTGAAACTTTCTAATCCTCAGTTTATATAACTGCAAAATAGACATCATTGGATATGCCTCCCAGAATTGGAAGGAGGACTGAATGCGATGAAAATGCTTAGCACATTGCCTGACGTAGAGTTATGAGAGGAATGACAATGAATGAATGAAAGATAAAAAAGACATAAAGATCTCTGAATCTAGTCATAGAAAGAACTGATAATAAGAAGTTGTAAGTAAAGAATGCATGTGAAGGAAAAAAAAGAATTGACTGTGCTAATCCAGTCTAAAATCTTCCCACTGCCTGTCTCCTCTCCAAACCCATCTCTCAAAGCCCTCTGTCCCAACCATCTGGCCTTCTGTTCAGCCACACATCGAGTTGGTCATTTAGTTCTTGAAGGGAACGTATTCTTTCAGGCATGCTTGCCTTGGCACAGACTATTCTGCTTGGAGTAGTGCATTTAGGCAGGAGCTAGCTCAGTGTCGGCCCTCTGGGAACCCCTGATCATGCCCCTGTCCCGACTGAGTTTTGTTCTCTTCTCTCCTACTTGGACAAACAGCTGCCACAGTGTTCACTTTGCAGAGTTGTGGTCAGTTTTCTAGCAGGCCAGGAGCTCCTTGAGGGCAAGAGTCTGCTGTGCATTAATAGTGTGTCCATGGGGTCCAGTCCAATGCCTGGCACTGGGCCTTTGGTGATGGGAAGGGACAGGGAGATATGCATACAGGCTGGAGGAGATCAGGTGTCTCTGGACAACAATTTCTAAAGGTAGAAGTGGGGCCAGGGATTGGCTGCTAAGAATCACCTGGAGAAATTCCAAGAGCAAAACAAAACACGTACAGAGTTCCAACCTCCTGGGTGTGTGGGCCCCAGGCAAAGCTGGATTTAATGTGAAGTTTATACTTAAAGGCCCTTCACTTGCACAGCCTCTTCCAGGGCCCTGGGAGGAGCTCCAGCAATTTCTTATTCATAATTTTACCTTTTTTTTTTTTTTTAATTAAAGACTTTCCATATGGAATGAGTTCAGGCCCTGCAAAACCTGGATCAACCTCTGGCTTCAGGACCTGTAGTTTTAATAAGCTTGTCAAGTGATTCTGATACACAGCCAGATTTGGGAATCGCTTGCTGTTCTACATGCAATTCACGGGCCAGAAGCACCAGCATTATGAGCAAGCATGTTAGAAATACAGAATCGCAGGCCAACCCCACACCTACTCTATCTGAATCTGCATCTGAACAAAATCTTTGAGTGAGCTCACGAGCAAAACTTCACATGCAAAATAAAGTTGTGAAGCACTGCTCAAAGAGGTTCCCAGAGATAAAAAAACTATTTCCAGCTGTGAGACAAGGGAGGCCTTCTTGGAGGAGGTGGTCTCTGAACTGGGCCCTAAAGGAGAGGTAGTGTCTGGGTGTGTGAAGAATATTCCAGCAGAGGGAGCAGCATCAGTAGAACCAGGAGTGGGGAAGGATGAGACTGTGTGTGAATAGTCTCAGGACTTCAGGCTAGAATCAGAAAAGATAAAATCATGGGCTATTCATCCAGAGTGGGAGGGAGGGAAGAAGGGAAGAGCGGGCTGTTGAAGATCGCACTTGCTGGGATGAGGTTTGTAGGATTCTAATTAGACAGTAATGTAGAACCTTGCAGATTTGGTCAAGAAGACAGAAGAGATCAAACTGCAAAAGCAAAACATCCAAAACTGGATGAAGCCAGTTACCGATATTTATTCATACTCTCACACAGATTATTTATGTCTAAGTCTTTCCTGAAAGAAGGAAAAGAAAGGAAGGGGCAGGAGTAGCAGGGAACCTGAATAGAGGCTGATCAGAGACATTGCCCTCACCCCAGAGCTGGTGAGAGAATCCCTCTAAAGCTCTTGTTCCTGCACCTTGTCCCACAGTCAGAATCCTTGCTCATTGGGTCTTTGGGAGGGAGGGAGCCGGGCATGATCCAGGTGAGTCCTGCAAATTCCTCAGGACTCCCCACTCCCTGCAGCTCCACCTCCCCTCCTGGCCTCTTCTGTTTAACTCATCCCTACATCCCCAACAAAAGTTGCCTGCAGGCTTGTAAGAGGATTAAAGGGGATAATATAGCAAAGTGCCTGGAATATATGAAGAACCAAAAATTACATGTAATCCTTTGAACCTTGGAGTCAGAGCTCCTAGTCCATCCACTTCTCTATACTATCAGCTGGTACAAATTCCAATACATAGGGATTTTCAATGAATGCTTAATGGGGGAAAAAAAAGATAGCCAAAATAGCAATTAATGATAAACTCATCATTTGTCCTTAGAGTAGGTTTTGTGATAATATTCACTTTAAGTACATAT
>PVLC010022832.1:0-26300 GCA_004027655.1 Graphiurus murinus | reverse complement strand
AAGCAATCGTAGGAGAGGAAACGAAAAATCGAAAACTGGTTATAAACCAGACTGTAAGCCCGAGAGAGCGCTAGACGTTCCATAGCCTTGGGCGCTCCCCGCCCGGCTTTGGAACAGACACCACTGCAGCCAGAAAAAGGGAAAAAAATCAAAAGCACCATAAATACTCTTTTACCCAAAAAGAAACCCGGGAACAAGAATCAGGACAGGGCGGCTTGGGTACAGGTTTAGGAACAAAGGCGGGGAAAAGACGGGAGGGAGCAGGCTTCAGTGGCTCCACGGCGCTTCACCGGGAGCTACCGAACCGCTTCTGCTGCTTCCCAAGCCGGTACGCTGTACCCGCCCATGATCTGCAGCCCCGGAAGATCGGGTCGGCGGTGCGGAGTCCATAAGCCACAAGCTATGAGCCCGCGCCGAGCCGGGCCGGTGGCCGTGGGAGACCGGCCCAACGCACAGCTGTGTACCGGGCAGTGTCTGTGCCCGCAGGGAACGTAGGCCCCTTTCCGGGAGGCCCCTCTCCGGGAGGCCTGGCGGTGGCCCGTGGGACAGGGACGGAGAGACCCGATGTCCACGCCGACAACGCTGGCTCCCGCCCCCAATACGATTAACAAAGTTACGAAAATCATTTTTGGTAAAATAAAAACTTACTCTCTGCCGGATGTCTGAAGCTCCTGGCTGGCTCGCCAAAAATGTTATGGGGTATTCGGACTGTACCCCAAAATAGAATAATAATCCAGGTTCTTTGATATTGTGAAAAAAGAATTTTAACACATATCAAATCACAACATCTGGCAGATTTATTCAGGAACAGGTCAGGGCGAGGAAAACTGGGGTGGAGGAAAAGGCGGGGAGTGCAGAAAGCTTAGGGCATGGTCCCCAATCCCGGGCAGGAGTCCAAGAGAGAGAGAGACACGTGGATTCCAGAGGGTATAGGAGAGGGCAGGGTCCTTCCAGCCCCTCACTCTCAGTTTCCAAGATTTTCATAGGTTGAGTTCCAGGTGAGATTTCGCTCCTCCTCCTTCCAGGTGTGCATCTCCGGTGGGCTGGACTATACGTCTCCGGTGGGCGGTGGGCTGGGCTGTAGTTTCTCTTGGGCTGAACCAAAATTTTCTTTTTAAGGGGTGGACAACACTCTCCGGATTTTTTAAAAAGGCTAAAAACTATATTTCTATGAATTTTCCCGATACCTCTTTTCTACCTAACATTCATACTTCTAAGCTACCTCATCAGGATGACCATGCATTTTGATTTGTGTTGGATAGTTATTTTCATTTCTGCTTTTCACCAGTCTTCTTAGACTACCATAACAAAATGCCATAGACTGGAGAACTTAAACAATAGAAATGTATTTTCTCGTAGCTCTGGCAGCTGGGAAGCCCAAGATCAAGGTGCAGCAAGTTGATGTCTGGTGGAAATCCTGCCTTTTATTACAGAGGATGTCTTCTCACCATGTGCACATGACTTCTTCTGTGTGCATGGGGAGAGTGAGTGAGTGAGCTTTCTTGTGTCTCTTTATTTAAGGACACTAATCAGGACCCACCCATTTGATCTCACTTAGCTTTAATTACTTCCTTAGAGTCTTCTCAAAAAAAAAAAGCCACATGAGGTTAGGTCTTCAAAATATGAATTTTGGGGAGCCACAAACATTCAGTCCACAACAACTATTACCATTTTTAATTATATCTATGTTTCCTACTTAAAATAAGTTGCATGTTTTACAATACATTAAGCATATGCATACTTAAAATTTCTCAGTCTTGTTAGAGTACTCTCTAAACAGAGTATTGGACCTTAGACTTCTACCAAAAGTAGAACCTTTGACCTTTGATGATGCTTTGTAAGAAATTTTTATTATCTGGGTTTTTATCTTTGCCATTAGTATGGGTAATAATAGGCATTGTTGAAACCAAGTCTTATTCCCATCAATTTATTGTATAATCTTTTGTGACAATTTCCTCTTAGGGATGAGGAAAAAGGGTAGTAGTATTAAAAGTTCATCTTCTCGGACAGGTATCCCAGTATTTGGGAGGCTGAGACAGAAGGATCATAGGTTTGAGGTTAATCTCAGCAACTTAGTGAGGCCCTCAAGCTACTTAGTGACATCCTGTTTCAAAATAAAATAGGGCTGGGGGCATAACTCAAAGGAAGAATGTCTATGGGTTCAATCCTTGGTACCCCCAAAAATCATCTTCTCAGATATGAATTCTACATGTATTAAGTTGTTGGTATATTGTGCCAAACATTTGACAAATGTGATCTATTATTTTTGTATAAAGCAGAAAAAAAGTTGTGTTTTAGAACAACAAACATGTCCAAATTATGTGATTTTGAACAAAGTGCTCGATGTCTCTAAGCCTGTGATTTTGTGCTCATAATGAGCAGTAGTAGCAGGTGCCTAGCGGAAGTTCCATGGGGGAGCCCCCGGGGGCATGCCG
Organism: Graphiurus murinus; assembly: GCA_004027655.1. Taxonomy (NCBI): domain Eukaryota; kingdom Metazoa; phylum Chordata; class Mammalia; order Rodentia; family Gliridae; genus Graphiurus; species Graphiurus murinus. The sequence goes on along the minus strand of PVLC010022832.1, from coordinate 23,865 downwards.
TGGGCCTTCACCTGTGCATTCTCTTCCCTTTGTCTGGAAGTCTCTTGCCCACAGCAGGAGAACAGGCTGATGTTTCACACTTTGCTTCTGGCTCTTTGCTCTCTGGTCTTCATTTCCAGGTTGTTTTTTTCTTCCTTGTTAAGAAATCTTATTTTAGTTTTCTGCCCTGGAAAGACATGGCTTTGGTTCATGTTTGTTTTCTCCAACCCCAAGGCAACTTGAGGGGTTTAAATCTCATCTTGGGAACTGAGCACAGAGGAAAGCAGCTGGACAGATTGCTCCACAGCAGAGCTTCTCCTGGGGCCCAGCCCTCTCCCCAGACCCAGAGGTAAATGTTTCCACAGCTGTCTGGAAAAGCAACTGGATTCAGCATCCTTTCCATTGATTTTCAAAACTGCACATCTTTCTGAGAACCAGCTATCCCTAGTAGAGATGAGTGAAACCCGTGTCCCAGGAGGAATGGACAGTGGCTGAGGGCTGGTGGGAGTTGGCAGGGACTGAGGTGCAGAGGAGAGGCTGGTGAAAGGGTGTGTCCCATACTGTTTTGCCAGGTGCCTTTCAGGGATCTCTGGTATTGTGCCTGTTCCTCCCATCCTTGTTCATCCCAGTGAAAGCCTTTGGAATGACTAAGCACAGTTGAAAACTGTCTAAATGTCAGTTTAAAAAAACGACGAGTTTTAGAAAATAAATGATAGCTTCCCTTTGCAGGCAATCAAATCTAGTAACATGAGTGCTAAGAGAGATTGCTTTCAATGTAACTAATTGCTTTGCTTGCCTTGGTTTACCCAGTTCATATTCAAGACCGGCCACATTAACCATGCAAACTATTAAACCTTCTGACTTACTCCTTTGCTAGCTTCTGAAAACCCAGTCATGATGAATGATAGTTATTTCCAGCAACATGTGCATCTCAAGGGTTTCTGCTACTTCTCTGTAGGAGTGGAGCACGTTTATAACTTGTGAAATTTAGGTAATGTCTTAATGTATACATGAAATGTCTTTGTCAGTATTAGATTTTTGTTTGTTTGTTTGTTTTTTTGTTGTTGTTGTTTTTTTTTTTTTTTGCGGTACTGGGGATTGAACTCAGAGGCATTCTACCTCCGAGCTACACCCCCAGCCCTATTTTTTATTCTTTATTTTGAAACAGGGTCTCACTAAGTTGCGGAGTGCCTCACTAGGTAGCTGAGGCTGGCCGCGAACCGGGATCCTCCGGTCTCAGCCTCCGGAATGCTGGGATTACAAGCATGCGCCACCACGCCCGGCTAGTATTAGATGTTTTTAACAGTGAATTCTTCATGAAGGGTCATTTAAGCAGTTTCTCTGGCATAACATGAAGAACTAACACATTCTGAGGACTAATTATGAGATTTCAGGAAAAAAATAATGGCCTTATGCATAGTTACAATTTGAGATTCCTATTCTGTTTCTACACATAACTGTTACAGCTCTTAGTGAAAGACAGTAATATTTTGTTAGTTTGCGTGTGTGTGTGTGTGTGTGTGTGTGTGTGTGTGTGTGTGTGTGTGGTATTGTCTATTTAACCCAGCGGTGTTCTCCAGTCCTATTTTATTTGTCTACTTATTAATTGATTAATTTATTTGTCTTGGTACTGGAGATTGAACCCAGAAGCATTGTACCTCTGAGCTACACTCCCAAACCTATTTTATTTTGAAACAGGTCTCACCAAGTTATCACAAACTGTTGGTCTTGAACCTGAGATCCTCCTATCTTAGCCTCTTAAATACTGGGATTACAGGCATGCACCACTGTGCCCAATTAGTAATTTGCTTCCTATAACTATAGAAACAGAGCAAGACATCATTCCTGTGAAAGAAATGCTTCATTCAACTGTCTTTCTTCTTCCCTCATATACATTTCCAGATTTTGCAACTTTGAATGAATTGGTAGAGAAGAGGTTAAAAATTGTAGAGTTTTAGTTATTTTCTCATTTTTTTTTCTTAACTGGATTCTGTCCTTTTATTGGAACTGATTGATTTGAATTGATGAGTTTTATTGATCTTTGTCATGCCCAATTTAATTCAATCAAATTGTCTTGTTCCAAGCTGGGCAAATAAGTTTTATTTTCTAACTCAATTAAGAGAAGCGTATATGGTATTGTTCATGTAAGAGCTGGGGAATAGCTAATCTGTTTGCTACTAGCTAAAGCCAGCAATATACAGAATCCTCATGATACAATTCCAAATGATACAAAACCTGGGCCTAATGATCTCAAGATTAATGCTATCCTTAGGTGAAGGTGACTCAGAAAGTGACCAGCCAAAGACATGTGCATTAAGGATGTTACTCTGTCGTGGAGCCAGACATCTGGGAAGTGACCCAAGTTATTAGAGTCAGTAAGCCTAAGACTAATAGCCGTAAAGTCAGCCTCAACACTTCGAGTGCTTCTGAAGACACAACCTGGAGGAAAAGTCCCTTCCGCTTCCCCCCACTCCTCACACTGTACACATCCCACAAGGTCTGCTTCCCTCCGATTTTGCCCATAGAAAAATGCCAGAAACCCCACTACAATAAAATCAATATCAATATCCCATGTATGTGGTTTTATCTGGAGATTGCAAAAGGGCTGGACTTTAGTCAATGTCAAATTTTTCAGAAAATATCTCTTTAGGAATTTTACATATCTGGGTAACTGAGTAATAGTAATTTCACTGTCAAACATATAAATTGATTTATATGCAATTTTTTTTGTGGTACTGGAGATTGAACCCAGGGGCATTCTACCTCAAAGCTACACCCCCCAGTCCTATTTTTTTTTATTCTTTTTATTTTGAAACAACATCTCACTAAGTTGCAGAGGTTCTCACTAAGTAGCTAAGGCTGGCCTTGAACCTGTGATGCTCCTGTCTCAGCCTCCAAGGATTGGGATTACAAGCATGTGCACCTGGCTATATGCAATTTTTAATGAAACCCATACATAAATATTTTTGTTAAAGACAGTTTTACTGTGTTTTGTGTAAAAACATGAATATTCACAGTGGATTGGTAATTAATAGGAACATGCTAGACATGAGTTGTCATTAAATGAACAAATATCTATTAGTGGCAATACCGTCCTCTTTTCCTTAATTTTCAAAATGAAAGAACTCAGTAAAAAATTTTATGTACCTAATATTGTAATAGGTATTAAATATATATGCAGATCACATTGGTTCTAGTCTCAATTAAAAACATTTTGCATACAAGTGGCAAAAGATACTTATCAATTTTTCTATTTAAAGATGCAAAGCTAACATTACATTTTTGGAATGTGCTGGGATTTTTAACTATAACCACAGGAAGAATTTCACAAGCTGATACTGTTGATTTATAAAGTCATGAATTTAGAAACACACAAATTATCTATTGTTACAAGACTAATGTAGATGACAATGTTAACCTTGAAGAACACAGAGACATACTAAAGATTACCCAATACAAGAGTCACATCGCTCCCTTTCAAACAAAACTATTTCATCAGAAGGTGAATAGTTGTGATATATGTTTGGACAGAGTAATTGTGTATGTGTACTTTAAATGTGGGCACAAAATCAAACCTATGGCAAGCTGTTTCATAATATATCCCATTGGAGACGTATTGAATCAAAACCCAGCTATAAATTCTCATGATAAACATATTAAAAAACGTATTCCCCGAGGGTTTCCAGTGTGAACTCCAGCAACTGTGAAGAGTCGACGAATACTGTTGAGATTCAACAAACCAAAATTAGGTTTCTGTATTTCAAATTATCTTTGTGCATACTTCGGGAGCAAAATTTTTTTGGGGGGGGCCTAGGAATTATTGTGCATGTTCTGTTCATACCTTTGTTAAATGTTCTTTTTCTTGCATTGCAACTCTCTGTCCTTACCTATCAAAGATAGGTAGATAGATAGATAGATAGATAGATAGATAGATAGATAGATAGACTAGATATATAGATACAGATATAGGTATAGATATATAGATTAGATAGATTAGATAGATAGATGATAGATAGATAGAGAACGTGCTTCTAAAACATTTCATCCTGACAAGTATACTTCAAAATTACTTTAAGGGTTATTTAGAAATTAATATCTCATTCTGATAAACTATTGATTTATTGACCTCTTATTTATAAATTTTAGTAGTAATTGATGACTTTATTTTGCTCATTTTATGAGTTATAATTTCAGACTTGGTCATAAAGCACTGATGCAATAGAAATGTAAGCCTCACAAAATTTAGTTCCTATTCCCATCTGAGAACAAATTAAGGAATAGAAAACATGTTTTAGCTTCATATGAATCATTTAGAGTCATCAGAGAGAGGAAAGCCATTGCCCTTTTCATAAGTAAGTTCAAACCCTTCAAAGCATCCTGCAAGTACTTATTGAAGTCTAATCCAGAAGCAGAGTCCATCATGAAGATGGAATGTTGTATCTCTGCTGGAAAAAGATAGAAAATAGAAAACAATAGAATTCTTCTCCCTTTACCCAACTTGATGTTCTGTGTATTAAATGACAACAATAACAACAACAACAACAACAAAACCAGTTCACTGAGAGTACTTCTAATCAGTTCATTTTAATACTGAAAGCAGATATGCTTACACCAGTTCTTTGGCAGCATCCTAGAAATAAGTTGTTAGGCTGTCAGATGCAAAATTATATAAATAATCATAAACAATACATATTTTTCTCAATGTTATTTATTCCTCCTAACACACTTGTTCTGCTGTTTTCAATGTGCTTTCTAAAGGAGATTTTTTTTTAAAAAAGCGTGCCAGAATAATGATATTTTTGAAAGATAGATGTAATTTAAGAAAAGAAAGAAAGAGATTCCCACCAAAATATGTATATATTTTTGGTGAAATAATATATATCTGCCAAATATATGTATATGTATATATATGTATATGTATGTATATATATATAAAATCAGAAATTTTTAGATAGAAAAAGAAATAGGAAAAAGCAAAGGCCTAGAAGTTAGAGGAGGAAGATCAACAAACTTGCCCTGCGGTTGGGAAAGGCCCGTGTTATCTATTCTGCGTGTTAGATACTTCATGTGTGTTTTGTCAGTGTTAGATACTTCATGTGTGTTTTGTCAGTGTTAGATACTTCATGTGTGTTTTGTCAGTGTTAGATACTTCATGTGTGTTTTGTCAGTCATTCTTTACATCATCCAACTACCGTGTGTGCTAAATAAGTTTTTTTCTCAATTTATAGATGGTGAAATCGTAGTGTAAACATTACACTCAAGATCTGTTTGTGTATGTATGTGCTACTGGGGATTGAACCCAGGGGCATCCGACCACCTAGCTATACCCCCAGCCCTCTTTTATTTATTTATTTTTAATATTCTTATCGGTGCATTATAGTCTCACAACATAATGCAGTTCATGGTGATGCTGACACACATGCACACGGCACTCGCTGGGCTTTCCCCTGGCTCCCTTTCCGCTCCCTCCTTGACATTGGTGTGCTGGTATTGAAAGCTTGCTCTGGTATTAACTTCCAATAAAAATGTAAAAGGTAGGCAGAGTGGGTGCTGTGCAGGCACTGAGGCAGGGAGAGGCAGCAGCTTTTCCTGTTGCATTTAGGAGCTCTCTCTCTCTCTCTCTCTCTCTCTCTCTCTCTCTCTCTCTCTCTCTCTCTCTGCCCTTTGTCCTAATGTTAACTCATAGTAAGAATGTGGAGGCAATTAAAGCTTTTAGCCTTAAAAATACGTAGAGGCAATCAGTGCCTTTGCTTCCCTCCTCCTCTTTGAGAACTGGCATTGGTATGTGAAATGTAAATTCCATGTGTTACTTCAAAGCACCCATAGTTGATGGACAATCAATACAGCTCAATACAACAGAGGTAGAAATAAAGGAGATTATTGGCCCCTGAACGCAGCTTTCCTTCTCTTCCCTTTCTATTTCCTACTGACCTTGTGATAAAGATTTGTCAAAGCTGCAACCAAACTATCAGTTTTAATTTCCTGATTCAATTTACTTGTTTGAATCAAGGAAAAGAGCCCTGAGCGCTGTTACAACTGTAACAATTGGCATTCATATATATTCATGTAATGTCAATGGAAGTGTTTCCTTCATTGATCTCCCTCTCCCTTACTCCTCCCCCTAGACCACCTCCCTGGCTCCACTGAAGTTTCTCCTGCTGTATCTGAAGTCCCTCTGGTGTCCTGATTACTCCCTACCTTCAACATGAGAGAAAGCATGTGACCCTTCACTTTCTGTGACTGGCTAATCTCACTTAACATAATGCTCTCCAGGTCTATCCACTTTCCTGTGAATGACATCATTTTGTTTTTCTCTTTTGCTGAGTAGAATTCCATTGTGTTACTGAGAGTCTCACTAACTTACCGAGTCTGTCCTTGAACGTGTGATCATCCTGTCTCGGCCTCCCAAATATTGGAATTACAAGCATGTGATGCCCGCCTCAAGATCTGTTTAAATAAAGAATGTGTTGTTTCATTATACTCTCCTTGTGAGAAAAAAGGAAGTACTAATGATTAACTTCGAGCTCTCCCAAGTTTTTCTACCTTGGAGAAAACAGAGATGCCCATTTAAATATAATTTTAAGGCACCGTTATTAAATAAAGCAATGAATTAGAACTACATACATCCTTGAGTTTAATGGTTATGTTAAAAGATACAACAATAATAGCAGAAGTCTAGTATTTTTACAAAGTCTTATTATTAGCTTTAAACTTTGATGTAAAAAACATTCTTATTTTTTTTCTTCACTTTCTTGCTTTTCTTAAAGGGTTATCATTTTATTCTTACTTTTTTATTGGTTTTTATTTTTCATAAGGGAAGCAATTAGAAAGCTAATACTTTCAAGGATTAAAAACTGAACTTTTATTGGATTGCCTAGAGGGTAGAAAAAAAGAAACTCAATTCTTATGCCATAGAATGATAAATGTCAAAAGAGGATAATGCAGGCGTGGGTTGTAGCAGGCGCAGTGGTTCAGAGCTGTGGTGTTCTGCCCCTACATGAGCATCCAGCTACTCTGCACTCTGTCTGCTTGAGTCCAAGGCTCGTGCTGGCCCAGTTACCCCTCAGCCTCTCACCCCCATGGGCTGATCAGTGGGTGTAACCCAGAAAAGTCAAGATGAATGGAAAAATATGCGAAGTGGTCACAAATATGACAGAGAGAAAATGGTGGAGAAACAATTTAGCTTCATTTAAAAAAGGCATGTAGGAAAAGACTAGAAACTACTGTCTCATAAAATGTCAGAATACAAGAATTTGAAAACCCACCCATAACTAGATGCTATGTGAAAATTAATGAACGATTGAGTTTTCAAGAATGGAAGGAAAATATGTGGATGACAGAAATTAGGAAGAAGTGAAAACATGGAAAGTGAAATGGAGTAATAGAATTTTACACAGACTTTCCCCAGCTTAGAAGATGAGGGTTGTGCATGAAGCTGAACCCTCTGCAGTCAAGTCAGGACTACACAGGACCCACACTCGGAAAAATAATTGACTAGAAAAAAAAATCTGCTCTTTAGCACTGAGTGATGTTCTATTACTTATCTAACTTTGCGAGGGCTGCTAATGAGAAATGGAAAAGCCCTGGAGAAATAGAAGACTCCAGACCTGGGTCTCATGTGGCTCTGAGTTTAAGTGTCTATTACATAAGTGGAATGGAAAATCCCTTATCAAGAGAATAATTTAAAAATAGTTTCTTACTTGGTGATAGGGCAGGAGTTCCTTGAGGAACTATAAGCAAAACTACTACATTTGTTTCTAAGACCAGAAGAAATCCACACCACACACAATACACAATTACACACACACACACACACACACACACACACGTTTACTGAAAATAAACTCAAAGCAAAAAATAAGGACTCATCCACATATGAAAATTAGCAGATACCATAAAAAATAGAAATTAGAAACTTGAGCACTAACAGATCAATGTGAAAGAATATAAATATGTGATAAAAAAATCTATTGAAAATTGAGAAGCCTAAAGGATAGTTTATATAAGAAATTGTACACCAGCTGAACAGATAGTTATTGAATTATAAATTACATCTGATTAAAATTTACACAATTCAGTGCAATCAAAAAGATATTTTTAGCCAGGCATGGTGGTGCATGCCTATAATCCAGGATTTAGGAGGCTGAGACAGGAGAATCTCAGGTGAGAGGATAACTTCAGCAATGTAGTGAGACTCTCAGAAACCTAACGAGACCCTGTTCCAAAACAAAGACATAAAAAGGGCTGGGGATGTAGCTCAGGGGTCAAATGTCCCTGGGTTCAATTCCTAGTACCACAAAAGAAAAAAAAAAGATATTTTTAAAAAGATGGAAAAGAGAGCCGGGCTTGGTGGCGCACGCTTGTAATCCCAGCATTCGGGAGGCTGAGACTGGAGGATCCGGGTTTGCGGCCAGCCTCAGCTACCTAGTGAGGCCCTCTGCAACTTAGTGAGACCCGGTTTCAAAATAAAGAATAAAAATTAGGGCTGGGGGTGTAGCTCAGAGGTAGAATAACCTGAGTTCTAAGTTCAATCCCCAGGACCACACACACACAAAAAAAAAAAGATGGAAAAGAGATTCACAATCTGGATGGGATAGGATAATACCAGTAATAATTTTTTATAAAGAAAAAAAGCAAGAGTCTAAAGAGTCTATGAGAGTGGGAGTGAAAGAAGGGCATATTTAATATATTTTATTAATGTGTATTTATTATTTATATAGTAATGGGATTTACTGTATTTCCACACATGCATACAGCCTGCAGTGATCATATCATGTACTCTTCTAATAACTTAATAATCACCCACCATTCTACTTTTGGGTTGACTTTAAATTTTTGATATTTGTAACCAAGTTTGATGGCACACATCTATGATCCCAGTACTCAGGAGGATGAGACACAGGGCACAGGTGTGAGGCCATCCTCAGCAACTTAGCAAAACTATGTTTCAAAGTAAAAAATAAAATAAGCCTGGAGGTTTAGCTCAGAAGTATAATGCCCCTGGGTTTAATCCCCAGTACTAAAAAATGTGTTTTTTGCTTCTACATATGAGATAGAACATGTGATATTTCTTTTGGTGTCTGGCTTATTTTGATTCTATGGGAAAAGGCTTTTATTCAGGATTAATAAGTATAAATTTTCCTAAATTCACAAGTATACTAACATCAAGTAAGATGAAAGTAACAGAAATAGAGAAAACCAAAGTCAAGAACAAAGTCCTTAAATGGAACTAAATTAGATGGGACATTTATCAGAAAAGGAACAATAATTTCATTGCTTATAAGATTCATGGGTAGCCAAAACATACAAGACAAGACAATAGTGCAAAGAGAAAATTGTCCCACAAAAAGGTGAATTCTCAAGTAAACCATCATGAAAGAATGAGGGCATATAGGTAAATATTGACTCAGATAATTTACCATTTGGCCCTTACAGAAGAACAATGACTAGACTTCATGATGAAAGCATGAATCCAGAATGAGGAGTAGAAATGCCAAACTCAGTGGTAAACATGAGAGTGATTAACATCTGAGTAAATATAGAGAAGTATTAATTGTGTTGAGTAATAATACTTATTAAAGAATGAGTGTATAATATTCCTCTCCAGTGGCTGAATAAAAATTTATTGAGAAATATTCTTAGGATCTAGGCAGGTGGAGATCAAAATCTTGGTCTTTATTAACCAATGTATCTGTATAGTGGAATATATGAGTTAGGTGTAGAAATGACTTTGGAGTAGTTTGAAAACTCGCTCTGAAATAATCCTCCTCAAAATGGCATGGACTCTGAGATGTCTCTGAGAGCAAGGGTGCACTTTGCAGTCAGCCTGAAGCCAAAGAGAAGAGCAAGGAGTTTATCGGGTCGTGTGCTGTTCTTCCCAAACTCCCTTTTAGAAGGTGTTCCAGTTACATCAACATGTGTCTGGGATGAACATCATGGGAATCTTCATGCCTACTATTAAGGCACACCTTTAGTTATTTTTCACACAAAGCCACTGCTGTTCACTTGTGGACTCTGCTGAATGACCTCATTCCTGGTCTCCCTGCTGCCTGAAGGCAGGTCCCTCCTTGGGGCATGCTGTGCTCATGACTGTCCTCATGGCTCTTCCGTTGGGTAGCTGAAAAGTCACATCTATTTATATTCCATTGGCTACAATTTCATGTAGCCAATCTAATCTGAATAAAAGGGAGTAAGACACTGTCCCTAAGGAATAAAAGAGTCTAAAGAAAGGATCTGCTCCCATTAAATAGGGACCAATAGTGTGTGTCTATGAGCATGTGCAGAGGCAAGGTTTATAAAACAAGATGAGATTAATATTCTAAGTAATAGCATGAAATATGGGAGGAATTATGCAAAATAATATTTTTGAAGAGATAAAAATATTAATTTTAGATGTTAAATTTTATATGCATGGTAAGACTTTGAGTATAATGCAATTCATGCAAATTAATGTAGAAAAATTAAAAGAAATAAGCCAGCAAATAAATACAATATTGACAGTAGATGGAAGAAATAAAAGATCAGGTTAAAGTACAACATGAGATGGTAGAAATAAATGTAGATATAATACTAAGCATAATAAATGTAGAAGAACCAAGCTAAGCACTTAAAATCCATAGATGGTCAAACTGTACAAAACAAAAAGCCCACCTATATGCTATTTCCCTGAAAAACAATAGCATAGGAAGTTTGAAAGTAAAAAAAAAAAGAGGAAAAATGATGTTGAGCAAATGTGTACTTAAGTAAAGACAGGAAGATATATTAATATCAGACAAAATAGATATTAAGACCAAAATTACTGTTGTGAATAAAGAGAAATAGCACTAGAATCATACATTCTGAACTTGTACACATTAAACATAATCATAAAACATTAAAAAATTGATAGAATGGCCAGAAGAAATTGACAAATCTATAATCATTGTGAGATATTTTAATATCCAATTTTCAAAATTTTAAATAAACCAGACAACATATTAATAAAGACATTGAAGACTTGAATACAATAAAGTTTATATCCCATGGATGCAATAACATTTATTTAAAACCTTACATCCAACAATTAAGAGAAGGGCATGGCACGGTCTTCTCATGCCCTCATGTAACAATGCCTGTAATCCTAGTACTTGGGAGGCTGAGATAGGAGGATCACAGGTTTGAGTCCAGCCTCAGAAACTTAGTGAGGCTCTCAGCAATTTAGTGAGATCCTGTTTCAAAACAGCAACAACAAGGGCTGGAGGTATAGCTCAGATTAGAATGCCCCTGCATTCAACCCCCATTTCCAAAAAATTTTTTTAAAAATTAAAAAATAAAAATGTACAGGTCATATATAGACAGCATAATGTAATGATAATTGAAATCAATTGTAGAATAGATTAAAATACATACCTGACAAATTTAAGACATTCTAAATAATTTATAGTTCAAAACTAAGTCAGACATTTTAAGATATTCAAAGTTCAACACTTTGTGGATACAGCCTGTATTCCAGTCTGTTTCCTTTTGTTGCCGTAACAAATCATTCAAACTTATTTGGTTAGAACAATGTGAATTTACTATGTTACCCTCTCACTGGGGTGAAGTCAAGGTGGGAGGGGGCTGTGCTCCTTCCTGGGGTCTCAGGGGAGAACGACTTTCCCTTCTCTCCACCTGCATTCTTTGGCTCATGACCTTCGTCTTCAAGGCTGGCAGTGGCCTCGTGTCTCCTCACTCGACTCTGTCTTTCTCTCTCATTTATAATGATCCTTGAAATTACATTGGGTCTATCAGTAATCCGGGATAATTTCCCCATCTCAAGGTCAATTTATTAGCAAATTTACATCCATCTACAACCTGAGTTTTTCCTTGCTATGTGGTTAATAAATTCATAAGTTCCAAGGATGTGAATGTAGACCTTTAGTTGTGGAGAGTATTATTTTTTCTGTCCACATCAGAGCCAAGCATTATTTTAAGGGAAAAGTATAGATTCAAATGTTATAAAGGAAGAAAAGCAAACCTTTGAAGTAAGCACACATCTTAAGAAGACAGGAAAAAGCAAAATAAAAGACAAAGAGAGGGGATATTTATGATAAGGAAAAATTAATGGAACAGAACACATAAATGTTAGAAAAGATCATGGAGGTCAAAGCTGTTTCTTTTGAAGTAGCCACTATGGAAAACAAAAAGTTAAAAATAAAATTACTATATGATCTAGTAATCCCACTTCTGGATATTTATCCAAAGGAATTAAAATTGGGATTGAATGAGATATATGCACTCCCACATTCATTACAGCATCATTCACAATAGCCATGATGTGGACAAAATCTAAATTTTCATCAATGGAAGGATGGATGAAAAATGTGATATATATAGACATTCAATGGAATATTATTAACTCTTTTTTGACAAAGAAATCCTATCCTACGCAACAGCATGGATGGACCCAGAGAATATTATGCTAAGTGAGATAAGCCAGACACAGAAAAACAAATTCTATGTGATCTCACTTATACGAGCTCTCTAAAATAGTCAAACTCATAGAAACAGAGAGTGAAGTGGTTGTGGCCAGGGACAGAAAGGGAAGGGGACATGGAAAGTAGAGGGTCAAAGAGTACAAAGTGTCAGTTGTACAAAATTAATAAGTTTTGGAGATCTAGTGTACAGCATAGTACCTAGAGCGAACAATACTGTATTATATAGTTAAAATTTGCTGAGAGAGTAGATCTTATGTTAAGTGATCCCACCACACACACAATGATGAAAATAAAGGGGTGAGACTCATGTTGTGGGATGCAGCAGTGTCAGCAAGGGAATTAATATATAAAAGAGCAGTAAGAGATTGGTTTTCTACACAAGGCATTATCACAAGCTAGCAGCTTCTGTCTAGAGGAATACTGATGTTAATACCAATAATATTAGACACGATCTACGTGCCACAAGCTTGGGCACAGGCCATGTTGGTACCCATAGAAATCTCCACCAACATGGTACTATCTTATTAAATAGTACCTAACAGTTAAGCAGCTTAACACAACTTTCATCTTTCCATGCCAATCATTGTTGAGATTATCAATGAGTTTGCAGAAATGCAGTTGGAAAGAAGTATTTTTCACATGTTAAACTAATATACATGTCCCCTTTTTGATTACTAGAAGACATGTTATTTTAAAATATGGGGAAATAAATAACTGCACTAAAAGCTAAACAGAATCACTCTTTGATTCAGCAATTCCACTCATAGGTATATATCCAAAAGAGTTGAAAATAGGAACTCAAAGTAGTACGTGTATGCCAATGCTCATTGCACCATTATTTGTGAGAATCAAATCGTGGGGAAAAAACCATGTCCATCAACAGATGAGTGGATCGTCAAAACATACAATAAGTTATTCATCCTTAAAAAAGAATAAAGAAGCCTGGCATGGTGGTGCATGCCTGTAATCCCAGTACTTGGGAAGCTGAGACTGGAGGAACACAAGTTCAAGGCCAGCTTCAGCAACTTAGTGAGATCCTGTTTCATAATATAAACAAAATAGGGCTTGTGGTATAGCTCAGAGGCATAAGGCCCCTGGCTTCAATCCCCAGTACTTAAAGAAAGGAATAAAGATCTGATAGATATATAACATAGCAGAACCTTGAAAATATTTTACTCAGTGAAATAAGCCAGACACAAAAGAACAACTGTTGTATGGCTCCATTTATATGAAATGTCTTGAATAGTTAAATACATACAGATAAAGAAGTAGATTAGCAGTTGACAGGGACTGGAAAGAAAGGAGTGGAGAATAGTGCTCAGCGTGCAGAATTTCTCTGTGTGGTGATGATGGCATTGGGAAATGGAAAAGATGCTGGCGCAACTTTGTAAATGCAAGTTAATGTCACTAACTGTACTTACAATGCTCACAATGGCAGACTTTATATTGTGTGTTTTATCACAATAAGTAAGCGAAGGCAAAGAAGCAAGAAATATCTAGTGCTGTGATGACTCACATTGATTATGACTTCTCTTTTATCTCTTAAAAATTAGAATATAATAACTAAGTTATAGAATATTAAGAACATGATATTACATGAATATTTGAAAAAAATATGTTACATTTCTTGATCTTTCCTCCTCCATCCTCCAACTCACAATTCTAGGCTTCTTTGCAGAGGTAAAAATCTTGTCATCATCAGCTATTTAATATAATCAGTTCCCTAGAGCACATACATTTTAAGGTACATATATGAATGTATAGGGATTGAACCCAGGGACATTCTACCTCTGCGCCACAACGCCAGCCCTATTTTATTTTGAAATGGGGTCTCAATAAATTGCTGAATGTCTCACCAAATTGCTGAGTCTGGCCTTGAGCTTGTGATCCTCCTGTCTCAGCCTCCCAGTACTGGAATTGTATGCATGTGCCACCATGCCTGGTCAAGCTACCAGACTTTGTCTGTATTATTGTACTTGGAGTTATCATAAAACTATGTAACAATAAGCCATTGTCTTCATGGTAAAAAATGCTGCTCAAGAAGATTAGCACATCATGTACTAGTATTAAGATGCAACTGAAGACAGTACTCCTAGGTGTATTTAGTGTGGTCTATGTTTTATTGTGTGTGTATATGCGTGTGATATTAGAGATCAAATTCAGGGGCATTCTACCCCTAATTTTATTTATTTTTGAAACAGGAACTCACTCTAAGTTGCTGAAGGCCTCACCAGGTTGCTGAGGCTGGCCTCAAACCTGTGATCCTCCTGTCTCATGGTACTTGGGAAAATGAGACAGAAGGATCACAGGTTTGAGACCAGCCTCAATAATTTAGTGAGGCCCTCAACAACTTAGTGAGAACCTGTTTCAAAATTAAAAGAAAAAAAAAGAAAAAATAGGACTAGAAGTATAACTCAGAGGTAGAACACTTTTGGGTTCAATCCCTAGTAACACACACACACACACAAAATACACTTTAGCATCATATCTTAGTTGGAAATATTCAGAGCTATGAATTTCTTGTGAAAATGATTCTCTTTGTATGCCCTTTTTATTCTCAAAGAGCTGAAGGAGGAACACACATGCAGGTGAAATAAATTGTCTTCCTTCTTTGAAAAGAAACTGCATTCTATATGAGAGGCAGCACATGTAAATACCAGATTGAAATGTGATCACAGAGAATTTCCCTTCCTGACAACATCTGTTGTACTTGAAGGACGACCCTTTGCCAACTCTGTTTCAAGCGAGAGTGCATAGAAACTCCCACTGTTTCAGTTTCCTTTTTGAACAAAAACACCATTAACTTGGAAACTAGGTTTGAACTGAATAAACCATGTATAATGTTTGCACCTTGTGAAAGTAGAGCCATGTGCGGTTTCAGGAATAAAAATGTCACATCTGTGCCTCCCAACAGACAAGAGGTCTGGTTTACCTAATCTTGCATCTGAATTCATAACATTTCAAAATGTTTTCATTTTTGTCTGAGTATAGGGAGAAAGAAGCATAATACCCAGAAAGCGAGAAATGTTTAATCCCAATCAGGAAGACACATCATAATACTAATAAATGCATATGCAAAAAACATGAACAGCAGATGCAAACAACAAACATGTATTAGACATTGTTTAATTTTGCTAGTATTGAAATGAATACAAATTAAAACAAAACTCTGGTGTAATTTACCAGGCATGCAATTAAAATGTGTTGTGCTACCCAAAGCTACTGATGGTGTATTAAGTCCATAGCATTGCTGCAATGAGTGTAGAAAGGGCATCTGGAAAGTGGTTTGGCATATCAGAGACAATTAAAAATGTTTATAGGACTCACTTGAGGAAGTTGTTAGTTAACTCTGTGATGAAAAACAAACTAGTGACTTCCTTCACATATTCTAATTCTTGAGAAACTATAGAAGCCAAAGAGAAATATGCTTTGCAGAAAGACGTCAAATAACTGAGCAGCCTATTCAGAGAATGGAGTGTGTTTTTAGAAGTTTATGTCTGGAGTGTAAGTGGCTGAAAGAGAGGGAGATACAAGCAGTAATGAAGGGCAGGTCAGGGGTAAGCTTGTATTCTTAACAGTAAATCACACAGATCATGAGTGTGATGCTCAGCTGGGTATGGTGGCACATGCCTGCAATCTCAGTACTTGGGAGGCTGAGACAGGAGGATTGCAGGTTTGAGGCCAGCCTCAGCAATTTAGTGAGATCCTGTTTGAAAATAGAAAACAAAACAGGTTTGAGGGTATAGTTCAGAGGTAGAATGCCCCTGGGTCTGATCTCCAGCTCCAAATCAAAACAAAACAGAGTAAATTTGCTGCTCACTCAATGATCAGAATAGTAAGTACCAAGATAAAGAATGTCACCATCATCAAGATCCAGAGAGTAAGCAACCAACATCAGCAAACGGCCTCCCTCTTGCAGCAGAGAGGCCAAGAGATAACGTTTGGCTATTTTTTAACTTCATGTAAGTGTCCTTAACCTATTGTATCTGGTGTGGTTTGTTCAAATGTACTATGGAAAGATTCAGACACCTTTTTGCACAGGGCCGCAGTTTTAAAAATTATTATTTACTCTTTAATATTTTATTATTCATATTATTACATATCATATTTATTATTTATATATCATTCTTGTTTGAATGTGTCCCTCCAAACCTTTGTATTGAAACTTAATCCCCAAAGCGGTAAAGAGTGTTAAAAAGGTCCTTCAGGAGGAAAGTAGGTCATGAGGGCTGTGCTCGCCTGAATAGGGTTAGCCTCCTCATCAAAGAGCTTGACGGCAACTGTTGGTCTCTGTTTTGGCTTTTGGCCCCTTTTGCAAAAGTAAGTGACAGTCGATGGAACAGAGAGCAAGATTTCTTCCAGCCTTAAAAACTGTAGAACATAAATTTCAGTTGTTTTCCCAGTCTGACGATTTTGTTATTGCAGCCCAATCAGACTAAAACATGTCATTTATTATTTTATTGCACATGGCAGTAGTTTATGGGATACTGCACTGTATAACTATATCAAATTTTTATCATACTTCTAATGATAATTTGAGTTGTTTCTAGGTTTTGCTGCTATGAGAAAAAAAAGACAAAATTTCCTTCAGATAATTTTTAATGCAAAGACACTTATTATATTGGGTCAAACCAAGAATGTTCAAATTCTTATTTTTATAGGATGGAAAAAAAGATAATGATGTTGAAGCTTCAGAAATCACTAAAAATAAATGACAAGACATATCATTTAAATTTTCCTCTTTCATATATATATATATATATATATATATATATATATATATAAAATCTAACAACAGAAAACTTAATTGATGAATGGAAAATGAGACTAGAGGGGGAAGGAGCAGCAATTGAGTAATATAAGTAAAAAATGAAGCTAGGTATGGTGGTACATTCCTATAATTCTAGTTCTTGGTAGGCTGAGATGAGAGGATCACAGATTTGAGGGCAGCCTCAGCAATGAGGCCCTGAGGAACTTAGCAAGACCCTGTTTCAAAATTTTAAAAAATTTAAAAAAAATGATATATAGCTTGGAAGTTGAATGCTGCTGGGTTCAGCCCTCAATCCCTATCCCATCCCCAAGATTAACTAAAATGGCAAGAATATTCTTTTTTTATTATTATTATTGGTGCATTGTAATCATACATATTTGTTAGGTACAAGCTGGTAGAGGCATACGTTTCTCATTTAACCCTTCCCCAATTCCCACCCCATTCCCTCCCCCTCCCTCCTTCTCAAGTTCAGTTTAGTGATTGACTCTGATATGTTTGTGAAAGTACAGCATGTGCATTAGGGTGTTTCCCTCCGTACCTCCATCACCTTCAGTTAAGTCACCTTCTTTTCTCATCTAAGGTTTCTCCTTCTTCGTCTAGAGTCCCTCTTATGACCCACTTTCTCATATTAGGGAGAGCATTAGATTTTTTACTTTTTATGACTGACTAGTCTCACTTAACATAATGTTTTCCAGTCCCATCAATTTCCCTGCAAATAACATGATTTTGTTCTTCTTTATGGCTGAGTAAAATTCCATAGTGTACACATCCCATAGTTTTGTAATCCATTCATCTGTTGATGGACATCTTGGCTGGTTCCATAGTTTGGCAATTGTGAATTGTGTGGCTATAAACAAGAATAATTTCCAAAATAACAATTTAACTAAATATAAATGGGTTAAACCTTAACTCAAAGACAATGATTCTTAGGTTTGATTTCTAAAAACTACACAAGGGCCAATAATACTGATAGAACACATTTAGATAAAAATTGAAAAGTAATAGTTGAAAATAAAGTTTTGGAAAATTATGCCAGGCAAATACAAAGGAAAAGATAGCTGGGGTAGCAATCATATAGACAAAGTAAATTTTTAAAAATGAAATAAAGTACAAAGGACATTATATGTATACATGTGTATAACCCAAGAAAATAAAAATTACATACACAAAACCATACATTCTCAAAACATATAAAGCATCAAATGATATAATTGCAAGGAGAAATATATGTCTTGTCAGTAATTGCATTGGAAATTTTCATGTGCCCTTCTCATAATTTCATGTACCAGTATATAAAACCTAAGTATCAGTAATATGTTTCTAAATAACACAATTAGTAATATTATTAGGTGTGTGTGTGAAATTCTACATATAACAGAGAACAAATATTTTTAGCAGGATTAGGATACTAACAAAAATAGGCACTGTGTTAAGCCCAAAGGAAGTCTCTACATCAAAAGAACAATAACCGAGCATATGTTGTCCTAGAAATTACAGTAAACTCACACTTTAAAGCAAAAGGATAACAAAAATATCGATATATTTATAATCTATTACTAAATAACTCATATTTTAAAATTCCTAATGGAAAAAATTTAAAAGCTTATTTAGAATGATTAATAATAAAACACTTTAGATCAGTGTTTATAAGATACAATGAAAACAACAAAAAAATCAAAATGTAATCCCAAATGTAATGTCCACAGTCCAGTTCTAGGGCAGTGGGACCGTTGGTCAAGAAACCAAAGGAGGCAGCTGGAAATAGGACATGGCACATAAAGCTTATTGAGGAATGCTCATGGGGAGATCCAGTGGTGATGGGCTGGGCAGGTGCTTTGCCAGAAGGCCCAGTGGCAAAAGACTGAACAGGTGCGTTTCCTTTTCACATGGTGCCTTTGATGCTTTCCTAGAAAACAGCGCCTCCATTCCTGCATGGCTGTTTGCTGGAGCAGCTGCTTGGACAAGCACTTCCCTCTCCGCAGTGCTCTCATCTGCACCTGTTATTGCAGGGAATGGATTTTACAGATTAAGTTACAGAAGCAGCCTCAGCTCCGCTTGCTGTGCATGCAAGAAAGCAGCTCCCTGCAGATAACAGTAACTTGCCCAGTTCCCAGCACACAAGAGAGAAAGACAGTGTCCTTCAAGATAATGTGTGTCTGGCATTCCAGGCCACACTGGCTGGCATTGTTCCCTAATCTTGACTAGGTTGAGGGAAATGGAAAGGAGTATTTAGGGACATGGTGTTTACTGCCATACATTTCTTTAAGGGTAACAAGACACACCAATCAAGATTTTAGTTGAATATTATAAGAAATTTGATACATTTTTCTCTAAATGAAAAATAAGCATGTAGCAACAGGAAATACATTGAGGCCTTTAGAATATGGCTGGTGAAGCAAGAAGGAGGAAAAATTATAAAGAAAAATATGTGCTTTGCTTCTCCAGTTCAACTAACTTAATTAAATGACTTGCAAGAAAAATGTATATGACTTAAATGTATATGACTTAAAAATGTATATGACTTAAAAAGGTGTGTACAAATGCATTTATCACAGCTTTAGTGAAAAATGTATATGACTTAAATGTATATGACTTAAAAATGTATATGACTTAAAAAGGTGTGTACAAATGCATTTATCACAGCTTTAGTGTGTAGCGAAGATACATTGTCAACATTCCAACATCCAACAATAGAAGAATAACCAGGTGCCATGTGCATCACGGTCAACTACATTGCGATGTGAGACCATAATGCACCAATAAAAGTATCATAACACATTATAAAAACATGTGTGATATAGTATGCACACGTTAGCATAATATGAAAGATTACATAGATGCATGAGGAAGATTGTTTTTAAAGAAACAACTATTTTTTGGTAAAAAAATAAATGTTTTTCACACAATGCTTTTAATATGTTTTAACATGTTATGGAACCCAAACTCTGTTTTATGTAAAACAGAATGTGTGTGTGTGTATGTGTGTGTGTGTGTGTGTGTGTGTGTGTATGTGTGTGTGTATGTGTGTGTGTGTGTGTGTGTGTGTGTGTATAAAAGGATAAAATCAGAGACAATATAAATCACATGTCACAGTGAGGTTAACAAAATCACCTGATAGAGCCTTTTAGTGTCTGTGATATTACCTTGAAAATTTTAGAGAAAAAAATTTGGCTTACAATGCTAAGGAATTTCTTTAATACATTTCTGAAAGAAAAACTGCCTTTAAGGACATTGTGTGGAATATTACTCCGTAGTCAGTGATCCATCATGATGGTGGGACACCGAAGCACGGCCACTGTATGTGCAGCAACTTTTATCAATAAACGGACACACGGCATAATGGAGACGAAATTTGGATCAGAATACAGGGGTTTATAAAACGGACAGGCCAAGCCAAAATGATCCTGATTCATCTGAAGCTAATATCAAAGAGGAAAATTCCTGGCATTAGGGTCAGATCATAAAGCTCCACATACTTCTTTCTTGGTTTTATCTACTTACAGGTTCTGGTCTAATCTAGATTTTTTATCCAGCTTGAGTTGACTGTTGTGCAGCACAAGACATTGGAATCTATTTCTTTATATGGCATAAGAATATCCAGATTTTCCAGCACTATTTGTTGAAAATACTGCCTTTTTCCAACACATGTTTTGCTTATTTTGTCAAAAATCAACTGGCTATAATTAGGATTTGTTTCTACATCTTCTGTTCTATTCCACTGGTCTATGTGTCTGTTACTGTGCCAATACCATGCTGTTTTTGTTTACTGTAACTCTATAGTATACTTTGAAATCAGATATTGTGAAGCCTCCAGTGTGGTTCTTATTGCTCAGAGTTGACTTGGCTATTCTGGATATTTTGTTTTACCAAATTAATTTGGATTGTTTTTTCCTAGACCTATGAAGAATGATGTTGGTGTTTTGATAAGGATTGCATTCAATCTGTAGCTCACTTTTGGTAAATTGTCCATTTTGACAATGTTTATTCACCCTGTCCATCTTCTAATGTCGTTTTCATTTTTTGTGTGTGTTCTATAATTTTCATTGCAGAGAACTTTTACCTCTTTGGATAGAAGGTGTGGGAATGTAACTCAGTGGTAGAGCACTTGCCTAGCATGTATGAAACTCTGAGTTCTATCCCCAGTACAGCAAACAAAACAGAAACAAACACACACACACACACACACACACACACACACACACACACACACACATATATATATATCTTATGTGAATTTAAATTAGTGTTGTCCAATGTATATACCAAATAAATTACAACCCTGAAAGGTATGACTGTCTCATCACCAGGAAAATTCCCTCCTTCAGGAACCTTTGAGGTCAGTTGCTCAAAATCTCTGCCTACACACTATGCTACCTTCTACTGCTGTGAATTAATGTGGGTTGTTTTTCAACTTCATAAATTTTTTTCAGTAACATAATATATTGATTTGTGCATATCAATACTCTATTTTATAGCTAAATATTGTTTTATATATGAGAGTACTGCAGTTTATCTATTCCCCTGGTGATTGACAATTAATCCTCAAATATTAGATTCTTTTCAAGCTATAATTCTTTTGTTGGTTTCTGGATCGATTGAATTGTGCTCTGGGATGCACTTTGCATGATTTTCATTCTTCTGAATTGTTAGGGTCTGATTCAGGCCCAGAGTGTGGTGCACCTCCACAAGTGTTCTATATGAGTACGTTCCACTGTTGTTGGACAGAGGGTTCTATAAATATCAAACAAGTCAAGTAGATTTATCTCAACTCTTTGTATCTGTACTAATTTTCTACCAACTTGGTCTGTCAGTTACTAAGAGGGTATTAAAGTGTCCACTTTTATTTTTAATTTTTATTTATTTATTCATTTTGGTTCTGGGGATTGGACTCAGGGCCATTCCACCTCCATGCTACACCCCTAGCCCTTTTTTTATTTTATTCTGAAACAGGGTCTCACTAAGCTGCTGAGGGCTAAGTTGCAGAGACTGGCCTCGAGTCTTCAATCCTCCTATCACAACCTCATAAATTCTGGGTTTACAAGTATGCGCCACCATGCCAGGCTTAAATTGTCCAGTTATAATAGTGAAGTTCTTAATTTCTTTTCACATTTCTAAGTTTTTGCATCATGCAATTTGGCATTATGTCAGGCAAATTTAGCATCACTCTATTATATCTTCATGGAAAATTGACTTCTATATTAGTGTGCAATTCTCTTTTGCTCTAATAATTGTCCTTGTTCTGAAGTCTATTTTGTCTTACATTAACACAATGACTTTAACTTTCTTTTGATTAGTATTAGAATATTATATTTCTATATCGCTTTTTTTTACCCTGTGTCTTTATATTTCAAGTAGATATTTTTAGATAATCAAAAATAATGGGTTTTATCATCCACTCACAACCTCTGTCTTTAAACTGGTGACTTTAGACCATTCACATTTCAAGCGATTAGTGATTTAGTGATACAGTTGGGGTGCCATCTCTCAGGTTTGTAAATGTTTCCTTTTGTTGCACTTACTTCTTTTCCCCTCATTTTCACAGTCATTTGGTTATAACTGAGAGAGTGTTTCCTTTTCCTTCCCCCTCTGAACATATCAGTTATATCTTTTTTAGTTCTTAGTGGTTTTCAATATTCATTTACAACTGCTCTAAGTAAACTCTGATATACCAATATAACATTTCATGAGTAGTGAGTGTAACATAACAGATAATTCCAGATTCCTCTCTCCTCTCTGTTATAACTTTGATGGCCTTCATTTTTCTTACCCATATTCTATGACCACTTATATACTTTACAGTATAAACATTGCTACTGTTGTAACTCTGAATAGTTATTTATTAGATCAGTTGAAAGTAATAAAAGTTTTTCTTTGACCAGTCTTTCCTTCTCTGATCCTCTTCCTTTATGTAGATCAAAGTTATATTGATCCAAGCTATGTGCCTATATAATTTTCCTCCCTCTAAAAATTTTTTTTAAAAAAATTTTGCAATCCAAGCTTGGTGGCACACTTCTGTGATCCATGTACTTGGGAGGCTGACACAGGAGAAGTGCTGGTTGGAGACAAACCTCAGCAACTTAGTGAGACTCTGCTAATAAATAAATAAATGAATAAATAAATAAATAAATAAATAAATAAATAAATAAATAAATAGCCTGGGGATATAGCACAGGGGTAAGAGGTGGAATGTGCCAAGTTTAATCCCCAGTCTCTCTCTCTCTCTCTCTCTCTCTCTCTCTCTCTCTCTCTCTCTCTCTCTCTCTCTCTCTCACACACACACACACACACACACACACATACACACACACACACAGTCTTGCAGTATAGGTTTACTGGTGATGATTTCCTTCTACTTGCTTTTTATTCTTGTCTGAGAAAGGCTTTATTACTCTTTCAATTTTTTTTTATTGTAATAATTCGTGCTTTGTATATATACATTTTTGTTAGGTACAAATTGATATAGACAAATGTGCACACATTTCTCATCTGACCCTTTCCCCAATTCCCACCCCGCTCCCTCGCCCTCCCTCCCTCTCAAGTTCAGTTCAGTGAGTGATCTTGATATAATTGTGTAAGTACATCATGCGCCTTAGGATGCTCTCCCCCCCAACCCCCTGTCCATTCCCTTCGGTTAAATCAACTTCTTTGTTTATCGAGGGT
>PVLC010022831.1:0-26302 GCA_004027655.1 Graphiurus murinus | reverse complement strand
TTTTTGGCGGTACTGGGGATTGAACTCAGGGACATTCTACCTCCGAGCTATACCCCCAGCCCCATTTTTTTTTTATTCTTTATTTTGAAACCGAGTCTCACTAAGTTGCGGAGTGCCTCACTAGGTAGCTGAGGCTGGCCGCGAACCCGGATCCTCCGGTCTCAGCCTCCCGAATGCTGGGATTACAAGCGTGCGCCACCACGCCCGGCTGACTTCTGATTTTTTAAGCTTGATTTTGTATCCGGACACCTTACTGAATTTGTTGATCAGTTCTATAAGTTTTTTCGTTGAGTTTGTTGGGTCTTCTAAATATAGTATCATGTCATCTGCAAAAAGGGATAGTTTTAGTTCTTCTTTCCCTATTTTTACCCCTTTGATTTCCTTCTCTTGCCTTATTGCTCTGGCTAGAGTCTCGAGTACTATATTAAACAGAAGAGGTGATAATGGACATCCTTGCCTTGTTCCTATCTTTAGTGGGAACTCTTGCAGTTTCTCTCCATTTAATATGATGCTGGCTGTAGGCCTATTGTATATTGCCTCTATGATTTTAAGGTATGTTCCTTCCATTCCGATTCTCTGTAGTGCTTTTAGCATGAATGGGTGTTGGATCTTGTCAAAGGCTTTTTCAGCGTCAATTGAGATGATCATGTGATTTTTGTCTTTGAGTCTGTTTATGTGGTGAATTACGTGTATTGTTTTTCGAATGTTGAACCAGCCTTGCATCCCTGGGATGAACCTGACTTGGTCATGATGTATAATTTTCTTGATGTGGTTTTGAATGTGCATTGCTAGTATCTTGTTTAGCAGTTTTGCATCTACATTCATCAGTGATATAGGCCTATAGTTTTCTTTTCTTGAGCTGTCTTTATTTGGTTTTGGTATTAGTGTGATGTTGGCTTCATAGAATGTGTTTGGAAGGGTCCCGTTTCTTTCTATTTCATGGAATAGCTTGAGAAGTATTGGGATTAGCTCTTCTAAAAATGTTTTATAAAATTCACTTGGAAGCCGGGCTTGGTGGCGCATGCTTGTAATCCCAGCATTCGGGAGGCTGAGACCGGAGGATCCGGGTTCGAGGCCAGCCTCAGCTACCTAGTGAGGCACTCCGCAACTTAGTGAGACTTGGTTTCAAAATAAAGAATAAAAAATAGGGCTGGGGGTGTAGCTTGG
The DNA here is from genome assembly GCA_004027655.1 of Graphiurus murinus. Lineage (NCBI taxonomy): Eukaryota > Metazoa > Chordata > Mammalia > Rodentia > Gliridae > Graphiurus > Graphiurus murinus. The sequence continues at coordinate 25,135 of PVLC010022831.1, read as the reverse complement.
AGGTAGAATGCCCCTGAGTTCAATCGCCAGTTCCGCAAACAAAACAAAACAAACAAAAAATTCACTTGGGAAACCATCTGGTCCTGGGCTTTTGTTTGATGGTAAACTCTTTATTGCTGTTTCTATTTCTTTGATTGTTATTGGTCGGTTTAAGTTTTCGATATCTTCTTGACTCAATTTAGGGAGGTTGTATGTGTCTAGGAAGTTGTCAATTTCTTCTAGATCTTCCATTTTGTTGGAGTACAGTTTTTCAAAATAGTTTGTGACTATCTTCTGTATTTCCATACTGTCAGTGGTAATATCCCCTTTTTCGTCTCTTATTTTGGTAATTTGGGTTGCTTCTCTCTTTTTTTTGGTCAGATTGGCCAATGGTTTATCTATCTTGTTTATTTTTTCAAAGAACCAGCTTTTAGTTTTGTTGATCTTCTGTATTGTTTTTTTATTCTCTAATTCATTAATTTCCGCTCTGATTTTCGTGATTTCCTGTCTTCTCCCGGCTTTGGGGCTAGATTGTTCTTGTTTTTCGAGGGCTTTGAGCTGTGTCATTAGGTTATTTTGGTGGTTTTCTGTTCTCCTTATGTGGGCACTCAGTGCTATAAATTTCCCTCTTAGTACTGCCTTCAGGGTGTCCCAGAGGTTTTGATATGTTGTATCTCCGTTTTCGTTGGTTTCTAGGAATTTTTTGATTTCTCCCCTTACTTCTTCTATGACAATAGTTTTAAAAAGAATAAAATACTTGGTTATAAATGTAATGAAAGTAATAAAAGATGTCTATAATAAAAATTGTAAACCACTGAAAAAGACCTTAGAAGACAGAACTTCCATGTTCTTGGACAGGCAGAATAAATATACTAAAAACAGTGGTACTACCAAAAGCAATCAACACAATACAATCCCTATAAAATACCAATGTCATTCTTCACATGGCTAGAAAAAAGTCCTAAAAAAACATAAGGAAGGACAAAAGACCCCGAGTAGCGAAAGTTAACCTGAGCAATAAGCATGATGTGGGTGGTATCACAATATCTGATTTCAACTTATACTAATACCTCTAATAACATAACCAACATGCTACTGGCAAAAACTGAGACAAAGACTAACAGAATAGAACACACAACACAACAACAAATCTGCATACTTGTAGCCAGTTGATTCTTGACAAAGGTGTCAAATACATAAAATAGTCATTTCAACAAATGATGCTGGAAAAACTGTGTTTGTGTGTATATATGCATGTGTGTGTGTATGTGTGTATGTGTGTGCACGCGCACATGCAGAACAAAATTTGATCCCTATCTCTGATCCTGCACAAAAGCCAACTCAAGATGGATCAGAGGAGAACCTATGCAATTACACAGAACCAACTCTACAACATATAGGCAACAGTAGAAACCTTCTCAGTGAATTGATATTTCTAAAAAGAAAAAATACAATTGGCCAAGTGTTGCATGTATTTTTTTTTAATCACACTGAACCTGACTATGATGTATAACTGAAATGCAGTAATAATTATAACAACAGTTAAATTTATTTATTTACTTTTTTTTTTTTTTTTTGTCTTTTTGGCACTGGGGATTGAATGCAGGGCATTGAGCATGCTTTGCCACTGAGCTACGTCCCAGCCTTAAATGTAAAACATCAGAAACCTCTTCAGGCCAGGCGTGGTGGCCCACACTTGTAATCCCAGCATTCGGGAGGCTGAGACCGGAGGATCCGGGTTCACGGCCAGCCTCAGTTACCTAGTGAGGCACTCCGCAACTTAGTGAGACTCGGTTTCAAAATAAAGAATAAAAAATAGGGCTGGGGGTGTAGCTCGGTGGTAGAATGCCCCTGAGTTCAATCCCCAGTACTGGAAAAAAAAAAAAAAGAAACCTTTTCAGAGAAATATCACAGAATTTCCCCAAAATAAAAAAAGACCTGAACATGCACGTACCAAAGAAATTCAGAATACCATTAAGACAAGATCAAAGAAAGACTTCCTCATTCCACATAATAATCAAAATAACTACTGTAGAGGCCAAGGAAAGAATCTTTAAAGAAGCAAGGAGAAAAAAAAAATACCCTGGTGACATTCAGGGTTAAAACAATAAGAATCACTCTAGACTTTTCAACCTAAGTCATGAAAGTGAGGAGGGTATGGTATGATATACTCCAGACCCTAGAAAAAACAACTCCTAACCAAGACTGCTATATCCAGAAAAGATATCATTGAAAATTGATGGAGAAATAAAAATGTTCCAAGATAGGCAGAAACTAAAAGAGTCATAACGACCAAGCCAGTACTAGAGAAAATCCTTAAATGAAATAAAACACAAAGAAAAAAGAAGCAAATATCAGCAACAGAGGAAGGATAAACTCCAACACATGCGCAACTAAGCAAAGGATAAATACCACTACATCAAACAAAATAGAACTCAAAATGACAGAAAACAAAAATCATATCTCAATAACACTGAAAATCAAAGGTATTAATTCCCCAACTTGAAGGATAGACTGGCAATGTGGATTAAAGAACATAATCCAACTATATGCTGCTTGCTACAAACTCACCTTTATAGCCAAAAATACTCATATGCTAAAGGTGAAAGGATAGCACAATATACACCATGCAAATGGAGGTCAAAAACAAGCAGGGGTAGCAATGGTAATATCTGACAAAATATACTTTAAGCTAAAACACATAAGAAGATACAAAGCAGGTCACTTATTAATAAAAGGAATAATGATAGTAAATGTTGATATCCGTAATGTGGATGTACCCACTTTTATAAAACAAACTCTTTGGGACATCAAGTCTCAAATAGACGAAAATACAATAATAATGGGAGACATAAACACACCACTCACATCACTAGATTGATATTCCAGGCAAAAGATGAGTAAAGACTCTTCAGACCTAAAGAACACTATAAGCCAAATGAACCTAATAGACATATACAGAATATTTCTACTAACAACAATTGAATGAATATTCTTCTCAGCTACTCATGGAAACTTCTCCAAAATAGACCACATTCTGGGCCACAAAGCAAGTAACAGTAAATTCAAAAAATGTAATATAATTCTCTGCATCTTCTCAGATCAAAATGGAATGAAAGCAGAGATCAATAACAGGAAGATCAAAAGAAATTACATAAATACATGGAGACTGAATGACATACACTTGAATGAGGATGGGATCAGAGAAGAAATAAGGGGAGAAATAAAAAAAAAAATTCCTAGACAAAAATAGAGACACAATGTACCAAAACCTATGGGACACTTTGGAGGTTTTTAAAGGAAAATTAATAATACCATATACCCACATAAGAAAAACATAAAAGCACCACATAAACAACCTAATGACCTATCTAAAGAACCTAGAAAAACAGAAACGATTAATTCCAAAGCCATTAGAAGGCAGAAGGTAATTAAAATCAGCACAGAAATCAATGAAATAGGGAATAAAAACAATACGAAGGATCATCAAAACAATAAGCTGGTGGGTTTTTTTTTGGCTTTTTTTCCTTTGATTTTTTAAAAATTTTTATTATTTAGCACGGATTTTTTATACATTTCTTGAGTACAACAGGGTTACGTATACATTTACGACATATCAATCATTGTCAGAGCAAAATTAGCACCACTTCTTCGTTTTACACGTATAGCCCACATTCCTAACATAGCCTGGTCAAGCAAACTTTCTAGTCATAAAACCATAAACCTTTAGAATCATGTATTTATATACTTTCTAAGAAGTAGGAGGGTCTTTCATCTACGCATCCTAGGAGCAATCACCAGATTTCGAGATGCCAAAGCAGCCACAGCAGAAGAATCAGTATAATTACTCATATATGCAGATAGCAACTGCCAGGAGGGAAAGAGCCCAGTTGGACTCACACAACTCCCCGTTTTTATTTTAAAATGCACGAAGGACTGACTGTGCCTGTCTTAGGTCATTTCCTACCAAGTGCATAATCTTACCCGTCATGGGGTCTCAATGAGTCATTCAATGAGCCCTTTCTTAGGTTGATATTGCCCTGAAAAAATTGTACCCGTCATTGACTACCAGGCCCTGTGCGAGGCAGTGCTTGCAGTTTTATTCCATGTAAATCTGGTCGTATACTAACACAGGCATTGATCACAAGGCATGCAATGAGTGGTAGAATGCATTAGAATGACTATTGCTGCTGCTCCGGTAACTCCTCCAAGCTGGTTCTTTAAAAGTATTGACAAGATAGAAAACCCTTAGCCAACCTAACCAAAAGAAAATCAATTCAAATTATTAAGATCAGATGAAAAATGATACACAGCCACAGGCAGTGGGAAATCTAGAGGATCATTAGAGACTATTTTGAAAACTTATGTTCCAATAAACTGGAAAACACTGAGGAAACTGACAGATTCCTAGACACATACAACCTACCTAAATTGAACTAAGAAGATATAGAAAACCTAAGCCAAACAATGGCAAGCAAAACATAGAAACAGCAATAAAAAGCCTTCCATCAAATAAAAGCCCAGGTCCAGACGGATTCCCAGCTGAATTCAACAAAACCTTTACAGAAGAACTAAACCCAATACTTCACAAGTTATGCCATCGAATCAAAAAGAGATGGAATTCTTCCAACTCCTTCTATGAGGCCAGTATCATCCTAATACAAAACCAAATAAAGATCCTTCAAGAAAAGAAAATTACAGATTAATATCACTGATGAATATAGATGCAAAATTTCAAAACAAAATACCAGCCATGGGCATTCAAAACCACATCAAGAAAATTATACACCATAACCAAGTTGCTTTAAATCCCAGGAAAGCAAGGCTGGTTCAACATACACAAGTCAATATATGTTATTCACCACATAAATAGAACTAAGGACAAAAATCACATGATCATCGAAATAGATGCTAAAAAATCATTTGACAAAATCCAACACACATTCATGTTAAAAACAGTACAGGAAATTGGAATAGAAGGAACATACCTCAACTTTCCTAGGGCAATAAACCCAAAGCTAAAATCATATTGAATGGGGAAAAACTGCAGGAATACCCTTTAAAATCAGGAAAACGATACGTAAGCTCACTATCACCACTCCTTTTCTATACAGTCCTCAAGACTCTTACCAGAGAATAAGTCAAGAGAAGGATAGGAAAGGAATTCAAATGGGAAATGAAGAATTAAAATTATGTTTATGCAGATGACATACTCCTATATTTAGAAGAGCCAAAAAAACAAAACAAGACAAAAAAAACACAAAAAACAAAAACACCCAACCAAAAGGCTACTAGAGCTGAATAACAATTTTAGCAAAGTGGCGGGATAGAAAATCAACATAAAAAAAAATTAGTAGTTGTTATATATGCCAACCATGAATCCACTGAGAAAGAAATACAGAAAACAATTCCATTCATATTAACCTCAAAACCAATAAAATAGCTAGCAATAAACCCAACAAAGAAGGTAAAAGATATCTAGCATGAAAAGTACAAAACACTAACGAAAGAAATTGAAGATCATTAAACACAGAAAGATCTCCCTTGCTCTTGGGTAAGCAGAATAAATATTATCAAAATGGTCATTCTAAAGCCAGGCGTGGTGGTGCACGCTTGTAATCCCAGCATTCGGGAGGCTGAGACCGGAGGATCCGGGTTCGAGGCCAGCCTCAGCTACCTAGTGAGGCACTCCTCAACTTAGTGAGACTCGGTTTCAAAATAAAGACTAAAAAATAGGGCTGGGGGTATAGCTTGGAGGTAGAATGCCCCTGAGTTCAATCCTTAGTACCGCAAAAAAAAAAAAAAAAGAAAGAAAGAAAAAAAAAAGGTCATTCTACCAAAGATCGCATGCTCTCCCTAATATGTGGAAGCTAGGGAGAAAGTGGGTCATAAGAGGGATTCTAGATGAAGGAGGAGAAACCTTAGATGAGCAAAGAAGGTGACCTAACTGTAAGTGATGGGGGCGGGGCGGGGGCGAACCCTAATGCACATGATGTACTTTCACAAACATATCAAAGTCAGTCACTAAACCGAACATGAAAAGGAGGGAGGGGGGAGGGAATGGGGTAGAAATTGTGGAAGGGTCAAATTAGAAATTGTGGAAGGGTTAAATTGTGTATATATGCCTAGACCAGCTTGTACCTCACAAAGATGTATGATTAAAAAAAGTAAATGCACCAATAAAAAAAGTAAAAAATGAGAAATGGATGTTACAAATAAAAAGAGAAATGAATAGATACTTCTCAAAAGAAGAAATACAATTGGCCAATAAATACATGAAAAAATGTTCACCATCACTAGAAATCAAGAACATACACGCAAATCAAAACTCCACTGAGATTCCAAATAACTCCAGTCAGAATGGCAATCAGCAAGAATACAAGCAAAAACAAATGGTGGTAAGGATGTGGGAGAAGAGGGACTCCAATACACTGTTGATGAAACTGTAAGTTAGTATAACCATCATGAAAATTAGTCTTCTTTCTATGTTTTGTGGTACTATGGAACGAACCTAGGGGTGCTTTTTCTCTGAGTTAGAACCTGTGCACTATATATTTTAGTTTGTTTTTGTTTTTGTTTTTTTGCGGTACTGGGGATTGAACTTAGGGGCGGTCTACCTCCGAGCTACACCCCCAGCCCTATTTTTTATTCTTTATTTGGAAACAGGGTCTCACTAAGTTGCAGAGTGCCTCACTAGGTAGCTGAAGCTGGCCACGAACCCGGATCCATCGGTCTCAGCCTCCCGAATGCTGGGATTACAAGCGTGCGCCACCACGCCCAGCTTATATTTTAGATTTTAATTTGAAACAGCAACAACTAAGTTGCTGAGGATGGCAACTCACCTACAATTCTCCCATCTCAAGCCCCAAGTACTGAAATTACAGGAATGTACCATCACGCCTAGCAGCATACCCATGTTTACAGCAGCAAAATTTGCAAGAGCCAAATTATGGAACCAACCCAGATGTCCATCAGAGGATGAGTGGATAACGAATATGCAGTATATATGCACAAAGAAGTTTTATTCAGTCATAAAGACCAAAATTATGGCCGGGTGTGATGGCGCATGCCTATAATCCCAGTACTTGGGAGGCTGAGACAGGAGGATTGCAGGTTCACAGCCAGCCTCAGCTACTTAGTGAGGCCCTCCTCAACTCAGTGAGACCCTGTTTCAAAAAAAGAATAAAAAGTAGGGCTCAGGTGTAGCTAATAGGTAGCTGGGTTCAATCCCCAGTAAAACACACACACAGAGAAAGAAAAAGTCATCTGCAGGAAAATGGATGATATTGGAAAATACTATGCTAAGTGAATCAGCCATTCTCAGAAAGTCAAGGCTGATTTGTGGCAGCTAGAGAGAAAATAGGAAACATAAGGGATTTTAAATAATGCAGAGACAGATTGATACAATATGTGACTGTATTATTACCAATCTCGCTAAGTCATGTGGGGGTAGGTGAAAGGGTAGGATGTGGAAGGAAAAATGCAAAGAGCCATGTTCATGTATGTTTCTAACACACGAAACTTCACTATGATGTATAATTGCTATGCACCAAAAATTATGAAAAAAAAAAAAAACTTTAATAAGTGAAACGTGGCAGCACTTTATTTTGTGTGTATGTGTGCGCGCGCGCACGTGTGTGGCTGGCTTTGAAACTGTAGCCCTTGCCAGGTGTGGTGGTGCACCCTTGTAATCCCAGCATCTGGGAGGCTGAGACCGGAGGATCTGGGTTCGAGGCAGCCTCAGCTACCTAGTGAGGCACTCCGCAACTTAGTGAGACCCTGTTTCAAAATAAAAAATAGGGCTGGAGGTATACCTCAGAGGTAGAATGCCTCTGAGCTCAATCCTCAGTATCGCAAAAAAAAAAAAAAAAAAAAAAAAAAAAACCCAAAAAACTCAAAAAACGGTAGCCCTCCTTTCTCGGTCTTCTGATTACCAAGGGTGAAAGGAAAAGAATACTTTCATCTACTTTTATTTACCATAAATTTTTTTAAAAGTCTTAATTTAAAACTAAAAAAAAAAAAAAGGTCTGATATAATCACCAGGTTACTTAAGCTTACCTCTTACAAGCAACTTTCTCTTAGAGAAGGAGGGGCAAAGAAATGGGAGAAGAGAAGAGAGTAACTTTATATGTCAAATCAGTATCATCAAAAGTTTTCACTCAGCCGGGCGTGGTGGCGCACGCTTGTAATCCCAGCATTTGGGAGGCTGAGACCGGAGGATCCGGGTTCGCGGCCAGCCTCAGCTACCTAGTGAGGCACTCCGCAACTTAGCGAGACCCGGTTTCAAAATAAAGAATAAAAAATAGGGCTGGGGGTGTAGCTCGGAGGTAGAATGCCCCTGAGTTCCCCAGTACCTCAAAAAAAAAAAAAAAGTTTTCACTCTTAGGATGTTAAGAGCTGAAAAATGTTTCCTTGATGGAATGTACAATTTTAAAGACTCTGAGAACAGAAATGATTTGAACTCTAATCTACCACTGGTAGCATTTTTGTTACATTTTCATAGTTAGAATAATATTTAACCACTTATATATTTTAATATTCTAATCATTTGATTAAATAAATGGCCACACAGAGATGAAAAGTTCCATATTTAAGTTTAAAAAATAAGTTCAGGGAAATGCATATGATTAGAAATGAGAAGAGAGAAAAGCAGCAGAGTAAGTTGTAATCATCACAGGAGAGCACCACAAAATCTAAAAATTTATAATTAGAATTAAAGGGACTAAATGAATACATTAAATAAGTTGTGTTACAAACATTTCCCTACATACAAGTAACACGTGAACATATGAACTATGTCAATTGATCTGGGGAAATGTACCTAAGAGTTTATATGATCTGGGGAAGAAATGTTTTGCTTTGTCTTAGCTTACAATGGCTCATTCCAACAAGAACCAAGTATTGATATCTATTGATTTCAGAACCATAAACTGTTCTGAGAATTAATTTATAACTAAATTACATTGATACAGTTAAACATTTCTGGCTATGCTCAGGTTTGTAGGGCTTAAAGTTTATTGGAAAATATTACAATATTTATAATAACAAATGAGAAGTAAAGTATACTTCTCAGGCAATAACATGCTTTTAGAAAGCCTTCTTCAAAACCTAAACATTTTTTATCTAACTTATCTCACCTACCTTACTTTGCTATAGAACAATATATTTATCTTATATATTACTCTTTAAGAACCACTGTTCTAGAATCTTGAAAGTCAATGGTTCTTGTTACCAAATCTTTTAAATATTACTAAAAAACAGAGTTTGCCAAAACTCATCTTCCCTACCCCCAGCTGGTTAATGTCCTAAGAGGTATTCTGAATAAAAACTAACCAAATATGAGTATTTAAACCCAATTCCGAGGGTATGGGCAGAATAGCAAATCAAGTAATACATTCTAAAATGATTGGAGATAAAAGAATACATGCCTATCACAGACAAACTTTGTTTACTTGTACAAACAAACAGGAAAATAATTAGAATGGTGACTGAAAAAAAAGAATTCTTTACCAGGGTATGGTCACATACACCTGTAATAACAATTATCTGGAAGGCTGAGATAGGAGGATCCCAGATTTGAAGTCAGCCTCAGCAACTTAGCAACTTAGGGAGGCTTTTAATAACTTGAGTAGACTCTACTTCCAAATGAAACATGAAGGGCTGGGAGTAAATAAAAGTTCCCCGGGTTCCGTATACAGGACCACAAAAAACAAACAAACAAACAAAAACTTTGACTAGTCCACTATCTCAATACTTGGAGAAATATTTAGAAATAACTTCACTTTCTTTTGACTCATTAAGTGCTCATGTGTTACTTTTGTTAACAATTTAATATTCCCTGAATATTTGACACTGTTATTCTCAGAAGGTTTTTTTTTTTTCTTTTTTTTTTTGTTTTGGCATATCGTGGCCTTCATTTCCCTGGTTTTCTCAACTTCTAGTTGTTTAAAATCTTATTACAAAATTAATGATTTCATATAATTTCACAACATATTCATTTCCATTTTCCTTACTGTCACAAATGACGGGTTTTAGTAACTTAATTCTTGGCTTTCTTCCTTTTTTCAACACTTAACGAAATAATTTTAAACTTTGGTATATATAACAATCACTTGTATTTTTTAAACACCCCTAGGTGATGCTAGTGTTCAAAAAAATTTGGCAGCTATTACCTTAAATTCTTAATAATGCTTCCAGCAAAGCTTAAATCCCTCAAAAGTTGAAGATAAATGCCACTTTTTAATCTTTGATCTGGATCACCTGTGTTGCAAGCCTGGCAAGGTAGAGTCAATCAAATAGCTGATGAATAAATCCATCAATCACATCTTAATCTGTTTTTGCTACATAAAGTCTTGAAGTACAATACTTTTAGTGAATGTTTCGGGAACCAGAGGTTTCTTTTCTTTTGTTTTGTTTTTCTTTAAGTTTTGGAAGGTAATACAGCACAAATAAGCCTTAGATTCCAACACAACCCCAACGGAATCTGCGAGAGGCCTCTGTAATCACTAATACTAACCTATGCTACCATTTGGCTGTGGAGTGTGACAGGCAGCGCTCCCCACAGAGGCACTGTTAGGAGGTCCTGGACCTTTTAAGAGGTGGGGCCTCCTGGGAGGTCTTGTGTCACTGCTGCAGGCAAGCCTTCAAAGAAAACGTGGGTCTCCTCTCCTGATTCTTTTGCTCCTCGGCCATGAGATGAGTAGTAATGCCATGAAATGCTGCCATGATGTCCTGCCTCATTACTGTAAGCCAAAGCACACCTCTTCTCTTTGTATGTTGAAAATCTTGGGTGTTTGTTACAGAACTCCTACTAACACAATATCACACAAAAAACACAGTCTCATGCAATTTGAGGCCAGATTTTTGCCACCAAGTAAATTGGGGAAAAAAAAAAAAATCCCTTGGCACTTCAAACGCTTTTGGGTATATAAAGAAAAGAAATTGTGAAAATACATATGCATGAGCCCAATGTAAGGTTCTTCCCTACCTACCACTGAATGTGACTAAAATGCTCTGATAACCCCTTAACATAATGTATCTATAAAGCTGCACAGATAAAATATTTTTGGCGTGAGTTGATAGAAAGAAGGTGAACAACTGATGAGGAAGATACTCATCATGTTTTGTATTTGTTCCACCATATATCTGAATTACTTTATTCGAATAAACTGAAAAGTGGTAATTTTTAAAAGGATCAGTCTATTCCCAAAAGCAAATATAGAAAAATGGCAAACGTTTACTATTGAAAGTCAAGAAAAACAGGAATATTTATCAGAAAATAGAAATCTTAGATAAGTCAAAAGGCAGAATGTTAGCTGGGCACGGTGGTACACTCTTATAATCCCAGTACTTGGGAGGCTGAGATAGGAGTATCACAGGTTCAAGTAGTGAGGCTCTCATCAATCTAGTGAGACTCTGTTTCCAAATAAGAAATAAAAAAAAATAGGCTGGGGTTATTACTCAAAGGTAGAAGGCCTTTGAGTTGAATCCCCAGTACCACCACCACCAAAAAAAAAGGCAAAATGTTAAAGATGAAATTGGTGTTGGCCTAAAACATGATACAAGAATTCAATTCAATATAAATATAGAAACAAAACTGTGAAAATGTTTCAGCATTTACAATATGTGTAAAACTGCTGGAGACAATGTATCAGTGAAAATAGCAAAGGTGACTATGAAGACAAAGCAAAGAGGGATTCTAAATGCAAATTGGAATACTGATAAGAAGCAGAATGTCTGAAGCAGAAGCTTAAGTTTTATCTTACTCATGCACAGAAGTAGGAGGTGGGTTGAGAGGCTGGGCCATTTGGTATCAAACAATTTTTGGAAATTTTGAATTAAAGTTAAGCAGGTTTTTCTCCATTAGAATTTCTAAGTACCTCAAATTAGATACTATGCTTTGATAATCTCTTAAATCAGGTATAATATGTAATCCTGCTCACATTTCGTTGGCCAACAGTTTTTTTTTCCCCTCTAAAGCATTTAATGGGACTAGCATTCCACAGAACACAGAAATATTGGCGATGCATTTATTCATTTGGGATTTTCTGAAAGTCTTCAAGAATAAATGTCAAGAGTCAACTTCTAACACATATCACAAGCTTCCCCATCCTTATCAATCATTATTTCTCAATACTAGCTCCACACAAGGTAATTAACTCCCAAAAGACTACTAATTAAAGAATTAGTAGCAGAAATTGTCATATAACATAAAAAACAATGCATCATCTAATATGAAACACCAAATCAAACAAAACTTGAAATAGTCAATATATTAACCATTTAAAAATGTAAGTAGGCAATTTGTATAAATATTGTAATGCTATACCTCATCAAATTCTTCAGTCATTTTTCTGATGATTTCTGCATTCTGCATATTTCGAAACATCTCTATTCTCACAGTACCTGTGAAACAACAGATTTTACAGTTAATCTTTATCTATCTCATGCTAAACATAAAATTTAATCTGACCACTATTTGGAATTTTTTTTTTTTTTTTTTTTTTGGTGCGGTACTGGGGATTGAACTCAGGGGCATTCTACCTCCAAGCCACACCCCCAGCCCTATTTTTTTATTCTTTATTTTGAAACAGGGTCTCACTAAGTTGCAGAGTGCCTCACTAGGTAACTAAGGCTGGCCTCGAACCTGTATCCTCCGGTCTCAGCCTCCCAAATGCTGGGATTACAAGCGTGCGCCACCAGGCCCGGCTCACTATTTGGAAAATTATATAAAGCTTTCTAGGTATCTCTTTCCTCCTAAAATCTTTAACTGTCTATTCTAAAGAATCTTCTTCTGCAGGAACTTCAGAGTTATTAAACATTTTACTAAAAGACTGAATATCCTATGAATTATGTAAGAATACAGAAGTATATTAAGAATACAAGAATAAAGGAAATAAAACATCAACTTATTGAGAATCTCAGTAAGTTGCTGAGGCTGTTGCAGCCTTCCAGTGCTGGGATTACAGATATATTTCACAACATAAAGCTTGATATTCATTATCACCAGAATATTCTTGAGCAAATTAAAACAACGTGTCCCTTGATACAACATACTTCAGCTAACTATGTTTTCTCTAAACAAGAAAAGTTTGTACATTTTACAAAATTATCATCAAAGAAAAAGTTAAGCTTTTCCCATCTCAGTCTTTCATACTAATTTTATCTTGGCTGGTTTATTTTTATCTCAAGTATAGTCAAGTAAATTTTATCACTTTTATAAGAAAAACGGTTAATACTGAAAAGTTGCTATAAAAATCAAAATAATTTTTAAAAACTGAAATACATTTAAAAATCAACCTCTAGTACAGAAAATCTTAGCCCAAATAAAATAAAATTGAGATTCACTTATATAAATGTTAATATATTCAAAAAAAATCACAAGAAAACATCTTAATGAATCAATAGGAAAATAATTATGACCTCTGACACACTTCTTGACAGTAATTACCAGGTCCAATTCTAAGCACATTTAGGAATGTTAGGAGGGAAGAGTCACTGAAATGTACTATATTCATAGAGGAAAGGTCATGGAACAATAGAACAGTTACTAAAAACCATGAAAGTGTGGTTTTCATTTAGAATCACAATAAAAACTTCACTGGACCAAGGACAGTGACACCTACTTGGGAAGCTGAAATAGGAAGATCACTAGCCTTAGCAATCTAGTGAAACGCTGTCTTAAAATAGAAAAAAAATTTAAAAGGGCTAGTGATATACTTCAGGGGTAGATAGTCCCACCATCAATCCCTAGAGCTATGAAAAGAAACAAAAACAAAACCGTAAGATCCTGTATTTCCATAAACCTGACTTAACTTAATATTTACTAATCTATAAAACTAAAAATGATACATGGCCTATCTCTTTTAATGAGAAACATTTTTAAGTGTACCTTTAGTACTTGATAAATAGCTCACGTCTTCATTTTTAGGATACTGGTTATATTAAGTGCCAAAAACAAGTACTCCCTAGATCCAAGTATAGGGATGACAAGGTCCAGGATGGGAATTGGGAAAAAGAAAAAATATTTATAAAGATTTTCCTCCCAACATGCAATTTCTTAAACATAACGGGAAAACTTTTGTATTGTGATTTTATCTTTTTTTTTTTTTTTTGGCGGTACTGGGGATTGAACTCAGGGGCATTCTACCTCCGAGCTATACCCCCAGCCCTATTTTTTATTCTTTATTTTGAAACCGGGTCTCACTAAGTTGCACAGTGCCTCACTAGGTAGCTGAGGCTGGCCGCGACCCGGATCCTCCGGTCTCAGCCTCCCAAATGCTGGGATTACAAGCCTGCGCCACCACGCCCGGCTTTGATTTTATCTTTTTAATGAAACAACAACAACAACAAAACCAGTCCTGAAGCAGACTGTTTATGCAGTATAATACAACTTTTATTTGGAAAAATTAAAAAAAAAATGAAAAGGAACCATAAATTAAAATGCCAGTTATTACGAATAAAGTGCAACTTTCTGGCAGACATTCCTAAAATCATCCAATTAAACAAAAGTGATTTAACTATATCACCTAACAGAAGTTAGTACACTTTGGAATTACTTTGTCAATTTAAAATAGATTTTCATGGGTAAAAGTATGTAGTATCCAGAATGATAACCTAGATGAGTAACATGACATTCAGAATTATTGAATAAAAGAGGTAAAGTTAGATTTTTAAATACACAAATAAATTTTCTTTTCTTTTTCTTTTTTGTGGTACTGGGGATTGAACTCAGGGGCATTCTACCTCCGAGCTATGCCCCCAGCCCTATTTTTTATTCTTTATTTTGAAACCGAGTCTCACTAAGTTGTGGAGTGCCTCACTATGTAGCTGAGGCTGGCCGGGAACCCAGATCCTCTAGTCTCAGCCTCCCAGATGCTGGGATTACAAGGGCGCACCACCACGCCCGGCCCTATTTTTTATTCTTTATTCTGAAACAGGGTCTCACTAAGTTGCAGAGTGCCTCACTAGGTAGCTGAGGCTGGCCGGGAACCCGATCCTCTGGTCTCAGCCTCTCAAATGCTGGGATTACAAGCGTGTGCCACTATGTCCGGCTCACAAATAAATTTTCTATTGATGATAAATGCTGTAAAAATCAATACTGGCTGGGAGTGGTGGCGCACACTTGTACTCCCAGTACTAGAGAGGCTGGGACCAGAGGATGGGGGTTCCCAGCCAGCCTAAGCTATTTAGTGAAGCTCTCCTCAACTTAGACCCTGTTTCAAAATAAAGAATAGAGAGCCAGGCGTGGTGGTACACGCTTGTAATCCCAGCATTTGGGATTACAAGCCATTAAAAAAAAAAGCAGAGAAGGCGATCTAACAGAAGGTGATGGGAGGGAGGAGAAGAAACATCCTGATGCACATGATACACATTCACAAACACGTCAAAGTCAATCACTATGCCTAACATGAGACAGAGAGAAAGGGGAGGGAATGGGGTGGGATTGGGGAAGGGCTAAATGACTGTGCATGTATGCCTCTACCAGCTTGTAACTCATTAAGATGTATGATTACAATGCACCAATTCAAAAATAAATAATGATAATACCTGGGCTCATTTACGTCTTTCTTGAGCTAGCAGTGAAGGAATTAGTTTAACACTAACATTAATTAAAACAGTGGATCTCCTCCAAGTTAGATCTTCTGTCTCTCTCTCTTTCTTCTCTTTCCCTCCCTCCCTCCCCGCCCCCCTCTCTGGCATTCACTACCACACTTGTTTTAAATGTTGTTTTTACATCCACTTGTTCTTATTATATTTGATGAAGAAGGTAGGTCATCTGGTTTCTATAATTTTTCACATTCTAGACTTAAATAACATCATGGAACTTCAGTCAGACAAAACACTTCTATTTTGCATATTTCCTGCAAATTAAAAACATATTGGAGTGTTTTCTTTCTTTTCATCTACCTGTTGATTTATTTTTCTGTATTGGGATTGAACCCAGGGTACTCTACCTCTAAACTACATCACCAGTGGTTTTTATTTTGAAGCAGGGTCTGAGGATGGCCTTGAACCTGTGTCTTCCTGTCTCAGCCTCCCAAGTATCGGGAATATGTGGAACACGATTCCCACTTCAAAATTACTTTCTTTTGTTGGTGGTGGTACTGAGGATTGACCTCAGGGGCATTCTACCTCCAAACTACAACCCTACTCCTACTTTTTATTCTTTATTTTAAAACAGGGTCTCACTAAGTTGCAAAGGGCCTCACTAAGTAGCTGAGGCTGGCCGTGAACCCAGATCCTCCGGTCTCAGCCTCCCAAGTACTGGGATTACAAGCGTATGCCACCAAGCCTAGCTCAAAATTACTTTTTTTTTTTTTTTTTTTTGCGGTACTGGGGATTGAACTCAGGGGCATTCTACCTCCAAGCTATACCCCCAGCCCTATTTTTTTATTCTTTATTTTGAAACCGAGTCTCACTAAGTTGTGGAATGCCTCACTAGGTAGCTGAGGCTGGCCGCGAACCCGGATCCTCCGGTCTCAGCCTCCCGAATGCTGGGATTACAAGCGTGCGCCACCACGCCCGGCTCAAAATTACTTTTTATATGAATATTTTACAATGTTCTCTAATCATCCATTGATAATATAACAAAGATATACATAAATCTTAAAAGAATACCCCCTTTTCTTTTCTTTTTTTTTTTTTTTGCAGTACTGGGGATTGAACTCAGGGGCGTTCTACCTCCGAGCTATACCCCCAGCCCTATTTTTTATTCTTTATTTTGAAACCGGGTCTCACTAACTTGCGGAGTGCCTCACTAGGTAGCTGAGGCTGGCCACGAACCCAGATCCTCCAGTCTCAGTCTCCCGAATGCTGGGATTACAAGTATGTGCCACCATGCCCGGCTAAGAATACCCTATTTTTTAACAAAGAAGTCTAAGGAAAAATATTTACAAGTAAGAATGTAATTTATTTCATTATCTCCAGCAAAATTTGATAGTTCTTTCACAAATTACAAAGTTTGGAACATCCAAAACGCTCCAGTGTAAATGCTAAATGAAATAATAATCAAATAAATCTTCAAGTGCCACAAGTCTACTCAGATTTAAAATATCAAAATAGATGAGATGGGGGAAGAATAAAGAGAAGAGAGAAAAAAGGAAAAAAAAACTCTCAAATATTTAAAAGGCACCTTTCCACTAAATTCCAAGAAAGAACTTTATAATTTTAGTATATTGCTAGCCCAGAATAAGATTCATATCACTTGGCAGATTGTGCATGAATATGGGGAAGGAATTAACTATTAATTATTAACAAATCTGCAAACATTAATAAATTAGTGTTTTTTAAATTACGAAACTAAGCCGGGCGTGGTGGCGCACTCTTGTAATCCCAGCATTCGGGAGGCTGAGATCGGAGGATCCGGGATCGCGGCCAGCCTCAGCTACCTAGTGAGACACTCCGCAACTTAGTGAGACTCGGTTTCAAAATAAAGAATAAAAAATAGGGCTGGGGGTATAGCTTGGAGGTAGAATGCCCCTGAGTTCAACCCCCAGTACTGAAAAAGAAAATTACGAAACTACCTAGTCAACCAAAGACAAGGACTACATCACACCTAACTATCTTTCATTACCTTTTTTTTTTTTTTTGCGGTACTGGGGTTTGAACCCAGGGGCATTCTACCTCAAAGGTATATCCCAGCCCGATTTTTTATTCTTTATTTTGAAACAGGGTCTCACTAAGTTGTGGAGGGCCTTACTCAGTAGCTGAGGCTGGCTGTGAACTTGGGATCCTCCTGTCTCAGCCTCCCCACACCCAGCTTGATTACATTTTTAAAGGTTTAAATTGTCAAACACAGTGTTTGATTCTAGTAACACAAGAGCATATAAGGCAATTCTTGAGATGTAGGAGAGCAAGATGGCAGAAGAGAAATACCATATGCATGACCCTACAAGTGATAAGAGTAAGGGGGGAAAAGAATTCTGGGAACCAATAAAGAAGTGACAGGAAACTAAACAGCATGGAGAATTGGAAAGGCAACTTAGCAATGTACAAAATAATGTGCAAGTTTAATCCAAGATTCCCAGCTATGAGGTGGGCAACCCAATGCGGCGAGTATAACCTAAGCTTGTGAACACAAGCAGTCAACAATCCAACCATAGGAGATATTCACAATTCATAGGAGCCTCAAATCCAGCTCCAGGACCTTGTCTGAAAGTGATAACTTCTACACAACACGCCCCTTTAGAGAAGAAATTGATTTTATCACTCAGTAAGTTCCCAAAGTTCCTTAACAAGGAGCCATCCTGAGAAGGGTCCTGCTGTTAGGGACAAAACTACTCCAATAATTAGAAAGACTCATAGCCGGGCGTGGTGGCGCACACTTGTAATCCCATTCGGGATTGCATTCTGGAAGCTGAGACCGGAGGATCCGGGTTCGAGGCCAGCCTCAGCTACCTAGTGAGGCCCTCTGCAACTTAGTGAGACCCAGTTTCAAAATAAAGAATAAAAAATAGGGATGGGGGTACAGCTCAGAGGTAGAATGCCCCTGAGTACAATCCCTAGTACCAACAACAACAACAAAAAGAAAGACTCAGAACAACCAAACTTCAGGATCCATTGGCTACTCTGCCACACTGGATGGGAAATGGGTACACTAGATAGTAATGACTTTGCATTCTGCTACATTGCTGAAATTATTTATCAGCTCTAGAAGTCTTCTGCTTGAGTTGGTTTTTTTTTTTTTTTTTTGGTTAATCTAAGTATATACAATCATGTCATTTAGACATGGCATAATGTAATTCCTATTTGTATCCCTTTGATTTCCTTCTCTTGTCAAATTGCTCTGGTTATGATTCCAAAAACTTTATTGAATAGGAGTGGTGATACTGGGAACCCTTGTCATGTTGCTGAATTCAGAAGAAACACTTTGTTTTATCCCATTCAGCATGGTGTTGGTTTGGGTTTATCATACATTGGCTTTTTAATGTTAGGGTCCTTTTATCCTGAAGTTGTTCAGTGATTTTAATGTAAATTGGAGTTGGATTTTGTCAATTGAGTTTTCTGCATCTCTCGGGATAGTCATGTGATTCTCTCCTTGGTTCTATTTATGTTGTGAATAACGTATATTGACTTGCATATGTTGAACCAACTTTGAATCTCTGGAATGAAAGCAACTTCCTTGTGGTGTATTTTCTTGATAGGTTTTGTTTTGTTTTTGGTACTGGAGAGTGAATCCAGTGGCATTCTACCTCTAACTTAGACACCCCGTAGGGTTTCACTAAGTTGCTGAGATTGGCCTGGAAGCTGGAACACTCCTATTTCAGCCTCCCAAGTACAGAAAATACAGATATGCACCAATGCACCCAGCCTTGCTAGTATTTTATTAAGATTTTTTTGAAGGGGGGGGGGGGTTCCTGATGATTGAATCCAAAGTCATTCTACCTCTGAGCTTCACCCTCATCCCTATTTTATTTTCTATTTTGAAATAGGGTCTTGCTAAGATGTTGAAGGTCTCACTGAGCTGCTGAGGCTGGTCTTGAACCTTCAATCTTCCTGTCTCAGCTTCCCAAGTGTTGGGATTACAGGCATGTGCCACCACAAGAGTTTTTGCATGTATGCTCAGTAAGGATATTGGTCTGTAATTTTCTTTCCTTGAGGCTTCTTTATTCGGTTTGGGTGTCAAGATTATACTGGCTTTGTAGAATGAATTTAGGAGTATTCTACTTTCTATTTCCTGGAATATTTTGAAGAGCATTGGACTTATTTCCTGCTTAAAGGTCTTATAAAATTCAGCTGGGAATCCATCTGGTCCTGGGCTTTTCTTTATTGCAAGTTTTTTTTGTTTGTTTTTGGGGGTTTTTTTGCAGCACTGGAGATTGAACTCAGGGGCATTCTACCTCCAAGTTATACCCCCAGCCCTATTTTTTTATGCTTTATTTTGAAACAGGGTCTCACTAAGTTGTGGAGGCTGGCCGCGAACCCGGATCCCCTGGTCTCAGCCTCCCGAATGCTGGGATTACAAGCGTGCCCCACCGCGCCCGGCTATTACAAGGTGTTTGATTACTTTTTCAATCTCTTTGTTGCTGGTCTGTTTAGAGTTTCTGTACCCTCCTGGTTCAATTTAGGTAGGTTGTAGGTCTCTAGAAACTTGTCAATCTCTTCTAGGTGTTCCAATTTATAGATACACATGTTTTCAAAATACTTCTTAATGACTGTCTGAATTTCCCTGCTGTATGTGGTAATATCTACCTTTTTCATCTCTTATTTTATGAATTTGGGTGATTTCTCTCTTTTTTTTAGGTTGGTTAAAGGTTTATCAGTCTTGTTTATCTTCTTAAAACACACACACACACACTTGTATTTTTTTGAAATGGTCCCAAAGTTCATATGGAAGAACAAAAGGCCCAGAAAGCCAAAGCAATCCGGAGCAATGGGAACCACATAGCCAAGTGTGGGGTTGCGCACCCGTAATTCCAGTACTTGGGAGGCTGAGACAGGAGAATTGCAGGTTTAAGGCCAGCCTCAGCAATTTTGTGAGGCTATCGGCAACTTAATGAGACCATTTCAAAATAAAATACAGCTGAGGAGTAGCTCAAAGGGAGAATGACCAAGAGTTTAATCCCCACCCAGACCAATACACACACACATACACACACACACACACACACAATGCAGAAAGAATACCTCTTTCAAATTATTTCAATTAAGATTTCAAATTATTTTACAGAATTATAGTAACAAACATGATGGTATGGGCATAAAAACAGATACCTCAACCAATGGAATATAATAGAACATGAGAGACAAATCCTCATAATTATAGTCAGTTGATTTTTGACAAAGGTGCCAAAAACATATACCGGAGAAAATACAGCCTTTGCAACAAATGGTGTTGGGAAACCCTATGTCCATATATAGGAGAGAATGAAATTAAATGGGGGGGGGGGGTTATAGCTTGGTGGTAGAATGCCCCTGGGTTCAATCCCTGGTACCACAAAAAAAAAAAAAGTCTATAGAGAGCCCAAAGAATGGGAGAAAAATCATTGACAGCTACTCCTCTGACAGAGGACTAAGTATCTAGAATATACAAAGAACTTTAAAAACACGAAACAACAACAAAAATACCAAGTTACAAGATGGGTTACTTAACTGAATCTACAGTTCTCAAAGGAAATACAAATGACCACTAGCAAATACATTAAAAAAAAATTCAACATCATAAGCAATCAGGGAAATGCAACTCAAACTACCAGCAATTCCAACAAACTCCACGTAGAATGTCAATCACCAAGAATTAAAGCATTAATAAATGCTGGCAAGGGTGTGGGGAAACAGGAACTCTTATACAATGTTGTTGGGATTGCAAATTAGTACAACTACTATGGAGATTTAAGTATGAAGGTTCCTCCAAAGACCAGGAATGGAAACACCGTATAATGTAGCATTACCTCTCTTTGATTTCATTCCAAAATAATGTAAGCCAGACTTGGGAGGCTGAGACAGGAGGATCTCAAGTTAAGAGGCCAGCCTCAACAACTTTGCAAGGCTCTGAAAAACTTAGCGAACCTTGTTTCGAAAAATAAATAAGATGGGGCTAGAGATGTAGCTCAGAGGCAGAATGCCTGTGGGTTCAATCTCCAGCAACACACACACACACACACACACAATTAAAGTCCAAATATTATACTAATAATATGGATATACTTATTTTTAGCAATTCAAGTCACATTACTCAAATGATAGAACCAGCCTAGGGGTCCATCAACAGGGGAATGGAAAAACAAAATATGGTATATATACACAATGAGATTTTACTTGACTGTAAAGAAGAACAGAATTATGTCATCTGCAGGAAAATGAATGGAACTAGAGAATATTATGTTAAGTGATTCACCAGTCGCAGAAGGTCAAGAGTTGTATGTTTTCTCTCATATATGGAACCTAGATTGAAAGTAGAGAACAAAAGAGACTTCTACCAATGAGAAGAGAAATCAGTAGAATAATGTAAGGATTAAGGGCGTGAGGTGGAGAAGGATAAAGGAAGCTTTAAGACGAGAACAGTTCAAATAAGGCCACACCACGCATGAAGGTCATCACTAACAGTATTATTAACATATTCGAGGAGGAAGCCAGGGGGAACAGTGTGGGATACGAAGGGAATTACACCAAGTGCTGTGCACATGTAGTCATGTTTCATATTTAATCTCATGATGATATGTAACTACAATGCAAGATACACTGAAGTTTACAGGATAACTAGGGCATATTTTGAAAAATTATATGCTAAAAATTGAGAAATCGACTAGGCATGGTGGTGCACACTTCTAATTCCAGTACTTGGGAGGCTGAGATAGGAGGAGTATAGGTTCATGGCCAGCCTTAGCAACTTGTGAGCCCCTCCACAACTTAGTGAGACCCTGTTTTAAAATAAAGAATAAAAAATAGGGCTGGAGGTATAGTTCGGAGGTAGAATACCCCTGCGTTGCATCCCCAGTACTACAAAATTAATTAAATAAATAGAAAATGAAAATTGAGAAATCTACAAGAAATGGTCTAGACACATATAAGCTACCAAAATTGAATCAAGAGAACATTAAAAAAACTAAATACATCAATAAAAAGCAATGAAATTGAAACAATAAGAATTGTGCTAGCAAAGAAAAGCCCAGAAATAGAACCACTGCTGAATTTTACCATTTGGGGGGAGAGCAGGGCAGTACTGGAGACTAAACCCAGGGGCAATTCTGCCAAGCTATACCCCCGGCCCTATTTTTTAAATTTGGAAACAGGGATTCGAGCCCATGTGTTACAGACATGTGCCACCACACCTGGCATTTTATCAAAGTATGAAAGAACTAACACCAGAGCTACTCAAAATATTCTATAAAAAAGAAAGGCAAGGAACACTTTCGATCTCATTCTGTAACCAGCGTTTATGCTGGGCATGGACAGGATCACTGGTTCAAGGAGCAACACATTGAGACTCTCAGGAACCTAGGAAGAGACTATTTCTCTCCTCTCCTCTCCTCCCTTCGTGTGTGTGTGTGTGTGTGTGTGTGTGTGTGTGTGTGTGTTTTTTTACTGGGGACTGAACCCAGGGGCATTGTACCTCTGAGCTCCACTCCCAGTCTGGTTTCTTATTCTTAATTTTAAAACAGGGTCTCACTAAGTTTTGGAGTGCCTCAGAAGTTGCTGAAAGTTGGCTGAAGGTAGCCACAAACCTGGGATCCTCCTGTCTTAGCCTCCCAAGTACTGGGATTGTAAAAGTGTGCACAACCACGCCTGTCAGGCAGACACTATTTCTTTTTTTTTTTTTTTTTTTTTTTTGCGGTACAGGGGATTGAACTCAGAGGCATTCTACCTCCAAGCTACACCCCCAGCCCTATTTTTTTTCTCTTTATTTTGAACCCGAGTCTCACTAAGTTGCGGAGTGCCTCACTAGATAGCTGAGGCTGGCCGCGAACCCGGATCCTCCGGTCTCAGCCTCCCGAATGCTGGGATTACAAGCGTGCGCCACCACGCCCGGCTCAGGCAGACACTATTTCTAAAAATAAAAATGGCTGACAATGTAACTTGGAGATAGAATGTTCCTAGGTTTAATTCCCAGTAGTCCTTTCACCAAAAAAAGAAAAAAGAGAAAAGGTCAGGGTTATTTGCTTCCAAAACCTGGTAAGCAGAGGACCAAAAAAAAAAAAAAAAAACACGAATATACTTGATGAACATAGAAACAAAAATGCTGAATACAATTCCTTGCAAATTGAATTATAAAGATCACAGACCATGATAAAGCTGGCATCATCCTGGGATTCAAGCAAGTTCAACACATGCAAGGCAATAATCGTAAAACAACATATAAACGGAATCAAGAATGAAAATCAGATAATCATGTTAATAGATACAAAAAAGCCTTTGATAAAATTCACCTCACTTCATAAAAACCCTAAAAGAACTAGGGATAGAAAGTTTATAGCTCAATATAACAAAGGCTATATATGACAAAACCCAAGCCAACAACATACAGATAGGGAAGATATTAGAAATAAGACAAGGAGGTCCACTCTCAGCAGTCTTAGTCAATACAGTACTTGCGATTTTAACCAGAGTACTCAGACAAAAGAGAAATAAAAGAGATACAAGTTGGAAGGGGGAAGTATATTATGTCTGTTGGCGCATAATATGATGATTCTATGCTTGGAACCCCATTAAAACTCCAAGAGACTTTCAGAACCGATTAAACTCCCAATTCCTCGAATTATAGTCTCAAATTCCAAAGTCCTGGAATTACAGATGTGCACCACCACACCCAGTTCCTAATAATACTATTAACAACTAAAAGCTTTACACTATTCATCTTTCCTTAGTTTTTCCCTAGTGTCATTTTTCTCTTTCAAAATACCACAGAAAGCCGGGCGTGGTGGCGCACGCTTGTAATCCCAGCATTCGGGAGGCTGAGACCAGAGGATCCGGGTTCGCGGCCAGCCTCAGCTACCTAGTAAGGGACTCCACAACTTAGTGAGACTCGGTTTCAAAATAAAGAATAAAAAAAAATAGGGCTGGGGATATAGCTCGGAGGTAGAATGCCCCTGAGTTCAACCCCCAGTACCGCAAAAAAAAAAAAAAAAAAAAACCACAGAAAGTGGTACTTTGTCATATCGGCTTAGCTCCTCCCAGTATACTGTGACGTTTTTCAAACTTTAAAATGTTTTAAGTGTACAACATAATGTTGTTAACTATAAAAACCATGTTCTATACCAGATCTTTTTTTATTTTTTTTCTATCTTCACATTTTATTTTATTTTTTTATTGTAATAGTTCGTGCTTTGTATTTATACATTTTTGTTAGGTACAAATTGATAAAGACAAATGTGCACACATTTCTCATCTGACCCTATCCCCAATTCCCACCCTGCTCCCTCGCCCTCGCTCCCTCTCAAGTTCAGTTCAGTGAGTGATCTTGACATAATTGTGTAAGTACATCATGTGCCTTAGTATGCTCTCCCCCCCACCCCCCGCCCATTCCCTTCGGTTAAGTCTACTTCTTTGTTTATCGAGGGTCTCTACTTTTTCATCTGGGGACCCTCTTATGTCCCATCTACTCCCTAACATCTGCATATTAGGGAGAACATATGTTTCTTTACTCTTTGTGACTGGCTAATCTCACTTAACATAATGTTTTCCAGTTGCATCCATTTCCCTGCAAAGAACATGATTT